>JAYJMH010009363.1:6694-24183 GCA_036873815.1 Phacellophora camtschatica
GCACTTGCATAATACATACGTTACATAGGATAGGCATGATATAGGAAGGCAGTCGAGAAATTTGAAGAAATAAAACATAACATTGTTTCACATTCATTTTTGCAGTTTGTTTTCGCATGGTGGATTTAATGTGTTGCGGAGGAGGGTTTAATTTGATAGCTGCGAAACGAACAGAAACAATTATCTTGAGAAGCTAATTTTTATTGGGTTCTTGATTTCCAGTTTTACTTGTTTTTAAAAACTAAAGGATTTGCTGTGATTTTCATTTATAACCTCGAATTAAGTATTTTTATTGATTTAAGTAGAACTCATTTGCATGTCACAGCTCAATTTTTATTATTCAAATTAAGTATTTTTTCGGAAAGAGATGCTGAAATGTTTTTAAAAATTTTATTTAAATAAAATGTGTTGACTTCAGAGGGTAAATGCTCATGGAATTCCAATATTATTCCCAGATGTTTTAAAAAGAGTTTTTTCTTGAATTGGATTTGTTTTCGTTCGAGTAACCAGGGTCGAGTAACCAGGTGGTTAAGGCGCTGTATTTTGGAAGCCAAACCCTCTGTGAGGGCGGGTTCGGGATGGCAAATGAGTACCAGCTCAGCTGGGGCTATGGGCTATTAAACCAATGAATTGAGTGCCGCCCCACACTACCCGCCATTTGTAGCAATGAACAAGGAGCCTTCGGGTTGCCTTTGACCGAACGGTCAGTCTACTTACTTACTCACTTTGTGTACTAAAGCAGAAATCACACAAAATTTACTTCAAAAGAATAAGATTTTATGGGAATTCTTCTATTTTTGTAGTTATTCATTTAACTACTCCCAGAGCTATGTCAAATAGGAACTTTTGCCAGGCTGGTATCCAAACAAATGGCTTCTTTCATGGGGGTTTCTTCTTACCTATTGCAAAATGAAAACTTAAATAGGATTTACTCGTTATGGGGAATAAATTTGGGCGTGAGAGAATCTCCATTATCTGATCAACTGTTTTTTTTTTGTCTGCTAGGAAATCCAGGAGACGAACTGAAGAACCCGCAAGAGAGTCCATTATCGAAATGGTTCAATGTAGACGCCATCAAGAAGACTCCACCCACACCCCAGAAAGACGTGACAGCTCAGGCAAATGTTATTTCTGTTGAAGATTTGGAAAGGTCGCAGAAATAGAACAGTGGCTCACTGAAGTGAAAGATATAAACTGGTGCTTTTTAGAACACTATTTCTTTCAAATCATTGTGTTTGATGCATGTCTAGCCACGTGACTTATCCTTGTCCTCTGTGGATGTGGACTGTTGATGTTGTTCAGTTCTTTTGTGTTTTGGGAATAATTCTTTCGTTATTAACGATATATTGGATTTTAGGGAGCAGTTGCTTTAGTTAACCACTTTTAACTATCATGCTCCCAGTTTCTCTTGCCAGTAACAGTAGTTTAATTTTTAAGATCACCCAATCATATTACAGAATTCTCATCACGTGTTCGTAAATACTGCAAATTGATTTGGCATTTTCAAAATTTGAAAGACTCAACTGGCGAACGAAACACACAATTTTCTTGTGCTACTTAGGCAAGCCGTTTTTTGGTTGAACATTCATTTTGCAGTTGATTTTATTTGGCATGCATGGCATTTTGGTAGCTTTTGTTCGTACTGTGGAATGATGTGTACATTTTTAGTTGTTATTTGTCATGCTTCTGAATGTATGTTTGTCAAAACTCTGTTTATCGTCATGAGCTGCCATGCATGAAACTTTGTATTTTTCGTCTGAACGAGTTTGATGCTTTGCAAATCAATGTATGTATTGTTTTTGCAATGTGTTGTAAGAGTTTTTTTTAGATTTAGGAAAACGTGATTTTCTTTTATTTTAAAAGTTGTAAACTTCTTACCGTTTGTTCACGCGCAATTTTGTAAAGTCGGTTAGTTGTTCTTTAAATTATTTGCATACTACTTTTTATGTTTGTTATACTGGGCTTATGTGAATGTCGTGTTGGACTTTGTCGTGTTGAACTTTGTCGTGTTATGCTTTGTCGTGTTGAACTATGTCACGTTGAACTATGTCGTGCTGAACTATGTCGTGCTGGACTTTGTCGTGTTGAACTATGTCCCGTTGGACTTTGTCGTATTTGACTTTGTCGTTGTCATATTGGACATCGGTGAAGGATTTTTTTTATATGTTCAACTTTTGATGCGTTTTTTGTCATTTTCATTTTATGTGTGTTTTTTATTCTATAATCGTGTTTTTAACAAAGCTCTAAGGAACAATGTCGTTTGTTATAGACTGTATCATTTGACCCTTTTATGCTGCATTTGTTTTCTTCACATTGTTGTTTTTATTTTCCATTCATTTCATTGATGAACTTGTGTGTTTATCTTCTCTTTCGTTTTGCTTGTATATCTTTGTTTTGTCTTCACCGTCTTTTGTTTATTTTGATTTTCATCATTGTTCATTGCTATTTATTTACGTCTTTCTTGTTTTCTTGTACTTAGTTTAATTTATCTTTTAGTACTATAGTTTTGTCTTGCTTTTATCTTTTTTTTTCTTTTTGTGACAAACATGTTATCATGGACTAATTTTAATTTTTTGTCAAAACGTCATTTTACATCGTGAAAGTCATTTCTTTTGTTTTCTGTTTTGTTAATCTTTCTTTGTTTGCTGTTTGTTGTTTCAGCGAATTGTCATTGTGTATTGTATTTGCATCCAGTGTAGGCCTATCCACTTTTTCGTATTCATTGTACATTGTTTTAAACGATTTTTCATTGTTTTAGTTTCATTGTTTTTATTGTCCGTTTTTCTATCTCGTTTTGTATTGCAACCTGAAATCAATATTTTGTGGACTGTTTCGTTTTATTTGTTTTGTAGTGTCCGAACCGTTAAGTTTGTTTTTATTTCTGAACAATGAAGTTAGTTTTTAAGTGTCCTGTTGTTTTTAAGTGTGTGTTCCGTTGGATTTGTGTTGCAGTGTCCGAACCGTTGAGTGTATTTCTGAGTGTCCAAACTGTTAAAATTAGTTTTAATGTGTCCTGTAGTTTTTAACTATGTATTCAGTTCGATATGTTTTGTAGTGTCTGAACCGTAAAATTAATTTTTAAGTGTCCGCTAGTTTAAATGTTTGTCATTTTAGTCGTGATTCATAGCTGTCCTTATTTAGGTTTATCGTAATGTCGTTAGAAGATTCGTTGCTTTATCCAACATTAAATTTCGTTGTAAATTTATCAACGTTTTGTTGTTTTAGAAAAATACGTTATTTAGTATTAACAACGAAACATATCACTCCGTCCATCGTAAGTCGAAGCTTTTATCTGTTTAAAATAATTACAGTTTGAAATATCGCTATTAGTATCAACTTATTAGGATTTTACGCGAGGCTTCGATGTTGTTTCGGTGAGACGAGAGTGAAACACTTTAGGTAATAACCTTTTCTTTGAGTGTGTAATATTGTCATCGAATTATTATTACGAGAACTTATTTCGACGTTTCGTGGAATATTCTTTTATTTCGACGTTTTGTGTTTTTGCTATAATTTAATCATTTTCTTTTATCAAGATGATTTCTAACAAATGCAAATATTTTGTTTTTATTGCTTGCTCTTTTTTATTGCTCAGCTCGAAATTGTTGCATGTGTTGGGTTTTCTTGGAATATTTCCAACAAATAGACATTCTGGATAAAAATAGCTTTGAAGAGAAATAGGGCAGCGCAACGTGTTCAAACATTGCCTGTTACCGTGTCTTTTTTCGTAACATTTTGCTCCAGCATGTTTTTACTTTGCACTATGAAAACTCAAAAGGCATGAAATCGTGATGCGACTGTTGCCAAATATTTTTGCAAACCCGTCCGCATGAAATATCAGCACTCAAATAATGACAAAAATACATAATATGGATTCCATAAGTTTTTTGCGTTGCACTTTTTCTAAATTATACTCTTGATTTGAATTTTGGCTAACGACGCTCTCTCAGATGGGTCTGTGTTCCCTAGTTCCGTGATTAATTTCCAGAGTCCTCTTTGGCTTTTCAAAAGTTCCCTAAAACTCGAAAAACGCTGTTAACATTCCTCTTATCCTTATTGAAAATGTAGAATGTTTTCTTGTTGCTATCAATGCAAATTGTAAATTTCCTTGCTCCCCAGAATCTCCCAAAACCCCTGGGAGGGTCTCGCTAACATTTTGCTTATGAATATTGATGTTTTTGAACATCCATAAACGTCTGCTGCTGGTGAAGACGTTGAAGAAACTTGGAAAGAACAGTTACTTAATGTCGTTAGATCGCATTATTTGAGAAAAAAGCTGCCTACAAGTTATATTCTTACACAGACCGAGGAAAATTTGTTGTTGCATTTGAAAGTATTATTTTGAATACCATATTAATTTAAAAATATTAATAAAATTGTCATTAAACGAATTAAGCTTGGCCCTTTATCAGTGGCAAGGTAATGAATTAAAGTCCGATACGTTCAGTGACAAATTTCTCAAAGCTTTGTCTAGTTTTAATGTATTTCATAGATTGTGGATCATAGTTCTAGGCTACCATCATTTTTGTTCATTTGATAGAAAAGACTTTCTGTCTGGGTGCCTGTACGCCATGTTGACGATATTGCTGTTGAGCATAAAATTTTTATCAAAACAGACCTCTATATCAAACACGTGTTGTTTGTTTCCTAATCCCTCAAATACCTAATAACAACCTTCACGGGTAGTAAGACACAGGGAAGAATAAGAACAAACTGCTGTAGAAACAACAACCCACATTTATTAAAGCCCATGATCAAATCATTTCAAAAGGTCTTAATTGTTTTCATCAACATCATCATTCAATCAAATTGCCAATTAACGATATAAGGATGATAAAATCACTCTTACGTTAAAATATAGCAAAATTTAGTGACTACAAATTTAATTAATACAAACATATTTTAAGCAACAAAGCAACAGCAACCGAGAAGCTGCAGCAATGTGATTTGCTTACTTTAGTTTATTTTTGTTTACTTTTGTTTACATTTTTTTTTACATTTTCTTATTTTCAAAAGCAATGACTGCAGTTGTTAATATGTTTCCAGAAGTTGTGTTCACTGAACCTTCAAGCTAACGTTTTGAAACTAAATACTTCTAAATTTGAAATGCAAAAATATGGAAATTTTACAATCATCAACACAAAAACAAAGCCAACGGCTATTACCATCTTTCACCAGAGGAGAATCCTTTTTATTCAGATATTTATTAGTCAATACACTGTTGATGTCGTTTTTGTACCCATTTTACTGACAACAGGGGCCTGCTTGTAGAACACTTAAGAAATTGTCTTCCTTTGAATCACGAGAGTAATGACCAATAAAGAGACGAAGATGTTATTTCTCTTCGTAACATCGTAATATCAATAACTAAACTAAATTCACATGTCCAACGCTTATTACATTTATTATACCAGAAATACGAATTACATAAAAGGGAAGACGACTATAACTCTCATGAAATTGAGACTAAAATTATAACGAGGCTACACGTTTGGTTTAACTGATTTCTTGCCACATGCTTTAAGTGGCTTTAACAAGAAGGCGATGATCATCCTTCTCCCTGGATCAATAAGGGTAGGCTACAGTAATATTGTTGACCCATGTCTGTACACAAAATTTAATAAAAAGCCGAAATATTTGAGAAAAATACCCAGTTTTGAGATAATTTTTATACTTTTGTCAAACAGGCTATTATCGTTTTTTGGATAGTTTCAGCTGATTTATAAAAGAAACAAATGGTTTTTGGGACAAAAGAAAGGATAAAATTTCTATTCAGGGGGTATCCATAAGGTAGGTGCCCACTAATTTGAAATTTTTGTCCTAGATGATTAGCTGATTAGTAGACAGAATCCAGAAAATCCCTCCAGTCAAAAACAGGCTTCAATGCAAAGACTACAAACCTTCATAATTTTACAATAGAAAATAGGAGTGTCTTGGATGTG
The DNA here is from genome assembly GCA_036873815.1 of Phacellophora camtschatica. NCBI lineage: Eukaryota > Metazoa > Cnidaria > Scyphozoa > Semaeostomeae > Ulmaridae > Phacellophora > Phacellophora camtschatica. The sequence continues at coordinate 12,637 of JAYJMH010009363.1, forward strand.
GTTTTAAAATATTTCTTTGCTCTCATGAACCTCCTTCCTCTGGTCAACGACCATGTGATTGTAATGTTTTCATGACTCTGTTAGTAGATACTGGTTACAGTGACTCTGTTGACTCTGTTAGTAGATACTGGTTACAGTGACTCTGTTGACTCTGTTAGTAGATACTGGTTACAGTGATTACTAATTATTATTTCATTGTAACAAATTACATCTCATACAAATTAATTTTTGTTTTTCAAATTAGATTTTGCCGTAGGAAATAAATAACGCTGAGCCCGATCACTACACCAACTATTAAAGAATAGATGAAACATGCGAGATCATCGTTCATTTGTAATACAGGGACACTATATATTTCTTGAAATTCATCACCAATTTTTCCAAGTTCTCTGCCGACCTTGTTTGAGTTAGTCGGCATTATGAATTTCGAAATTTTAAAACTTTTGCATTTTAAATCAATTTGAATCTTGCTGTAATGTCGTCGATAATCATACCCCATATGTTTCAGAGACAAAACAGCAAACTTTGATAGCTTGTATGTGTGATGATCATAAATTCTTCCAATGTAATAATTTATTATTTTGTATCAATATAATAGTATCGATGCTTCCAATTTGTTTTTAACTGTTACCTTTCAGAATAAATTTTCACTCATGGCACTTCTTTGTAGTTATTAATCAATTTCTCTTTGCTGCAGCTGGAAATCTTTCCTTTCTTGTACGAGATTATGGCAAAGTGCCGTTTTTATTTGCTTTTACTCAAATCTGTTTGTTGTGTTAGTGTACTTTCGCGTTCAAGACAGATTTAAGATGTTCATTTGGTTGTTGTATTCAAGTACTGTCACCCTTCAAGACAGATTTAAGATGTTCATTTGTTTGTTGTATTGTAGTGCTGTTACTCTTCAAGACAGGTTTAAGATGCTTATTTGTTTATTGTATTGAGGCACACAGTTACTCTTCAAGATAGATTGAAAGAAACTGTTCATCTCTTTGTTGTATCGAAGTACTTCTACTTTTCATAGCAGATTTGAAGCTCTGTTTTTCTCACTCACACCACAATACTAATCACGCTTTCTTCCAACAAGGATGAATATCAAATAACGCAATCAAATTTCTGAAGCAATCTTATGAGGAAGCCAATCAATTGTATGATCATGCCTTCACATGCATCGATTATATTGCGTGACATAAGTGCAACCAACCAACACGCAATCTTTTCTTAATCTAATCAATGCAACGTTCAAATTAATCTGCATGCCTTCGAAAAACAAATTTTCGAATCATTCTAACTTCAAAAATAGACAGTATTTCAAGTGTGATCGCATGACATTAATCAAGAAGCATTCATATCGACCTGGTGCCTCCTGGTTTTAGCAAATAATTCCACAATTTTGACCTTTCAAATTAAAAAAGTCACGCACATTGGAAATAGAAATGCCATGCTTGCATTTTTCCTGTATTCGTCATACTCCCCATACTCACAAAATGATATCTTCCGGTGAGATCATTATTATAGCTGGACTTCATTGCAAAAACACAGCAAAGTCATTTACTTTTAAATGACATCATGTCTAAAACCAAGAAACCCTTTGACCAGGTAGCCAAAAACAAAGATGCAGCTGGTCGTATTAAGATAATCCATGCAAACAAAATATTGTTGATTTCGTGTCATGATTTTCTGTTTCTCCACTTACGATTTTAGTTGATGCAAAGGCAATTCACACACGCAAGCTGACTGATAACATATGCATCAAAATTATGCATCAGTTCCGAAATCTCTTTATTTTCATTGAACATGTGGTATTATATCCAATAAATATTATGTTTGTTGTTTTTTATTGTGCCCATTTATGAAATAAGCAATTTGCCAGGCATTTAAAGTTTATATTCAATCTGCCAGGCATCTAACGTTCGTAGTTTTATCGTTACAATAACTTACTTTTAGAAAGATTAAGATAAACTGTGGAATGAGCAAAACAGAGGATCGAGGAAGGCATTTCAGCATACGCATTTGTTGCCTTTCTCATTGCTTGCATTTTCAGACGGGCCCCTTGAAATTTTAAAGTTTGAGGGCCCTTTTACTGCATCTATGTAACGTAATTTTTCTTCACTTGGAACCCTGAAATTGGCTGCTGTTGACTGCAAACCCAGGACACCACCCTCCCTATTACCCCCCCCCCCCTTATATATGCCACCACATCTGATTTAAGCAGTCATGACTTCCCACCACCACTGTTAATTAATGGTACTAATTTGACGATGATTTTTTTTTTCGTTTGAACTTGGCACATGCCAACGCCCGTTCAATTATTAAATAATATTTTCAAAAAATTAGTGAATACAGAATATGAACGTGTAAGAAATTCTTACTTACAATCAATTCGAATCTCAGTTATAATAATAATAATAATAATAATTGTATGAAAAATAGGTTAAAGTATATATTAATCGTTTATTCAGAATTGAGAAAATTGTTTTTGTGATTTGGGGTGATCTTTTTTGGTATATCATGGTTGTATTATTCTTTTGTTGTGTTTTGGTAGGTAGATTATTTCATCATGTTGTGGTTAAAAAAAGAATGTGCTTTAAATTGCTAGCCCGCATGCGGCCGTACCTTAGGAGCCAGACCTACCTGTATAAGTACGCTCGTGGAAAATCGTAAATCTGGCATGGTCTACAAACTCCAGTTTAGTTCTGTTTATAAAATAGTTCGTAACACGTTCTATGAAATATTTGAAATTATAATTTCGGAGAAAGGTCAGAAAGATCACACGTAAACTTTTAAACTTGGAATGCAATGTCACGCAATTTACACACGTGCATTTGGCATTTTAGCAATTATTTTCTTTTCAATGCATTTAGATTTATTTATATGAAAGAACAATTTATGAAATATTTTAGTTGCAAATAAATGATTGTTAGTAGTTGCAAATAAATTATAAATAATCTGCTTTGCAAAAGATTTGAATGTAAAAATAGTATATCTGATAAATCAGTGGACAGTGGGTAAACAGCAGAAGAAATAAATGTTGCATCTAAAATTAGTTAATTAACTAGCCTCAAATTAACACGATTTTCAAAAATTTACAAAGTTGGTAAACAGTGGTACAAGAAAGAAAGAAAGATACAGATCACGCGGCAAAGAAAGATACAGATCACGCGGGAAATTAAACAAATGACGAATCTTGAAAATTTTCCATCGCTGTTTAACCATGGTCAAGAACAGTTTAAAGGCCTTTAAATCTATCAATAGGGTACTCAATACCAAAAATTCTCAAAACAATTTCTTTTAGTGTGATCAAAATTTGGCTGTCACGAAAAATCCAAAGGAGGAAAGAAAAAATTGAAATTGAAGAAAAGGGGGGAAAGAAAAAGGAAGGGAGGGAATCAGAAGGGATTCGGGGACTAGTCTCCAGCCTTCTTATTTTTGTTCCTAAACTTTGAAAAACCAAAATTGTTTTGTAAATCAAAAAAGTGATTTTCAAAACAAGGCTTTTTTAAATGGGCAAGCGCAAAGAAAATGGCAACGAAAGTGTGGAAGATTACGCACACGCGGGTAAGCATAAACTTAAATTGATAACTGTGTTGCGTTTTTGTTTTCTTTGAACCTTTTTGGTCGTTTCATCGCGTTTAGCTTAGTAGGCCATCATTTTATCAATTATTTACACAGTCGTTGTTTTGTATTGTATGTATGTTATTTTGGTGAGATGAATCAATCTGTCTCCACGACAAATGGACGCCAATCTGTACTGTCTACTGGATATTTCAGAAAGTCTTTTAGTGCCAGAGAACGTGCACGACCTGCAACTGCATTCTAATAATAATTATGAATTATGATGATGCAAATATAATAAAATTAGACTACCACCAGTAACAAAATACAAAAAACAAAACTTGTTTACTTTTAAAGAAAAGATCTTAATTTCTTTTTTTCATTAAAAGTGTGGAAAATATTAATGCACACACAGCATTGGTTTTAAAACATGATTGATGCAGTTTGTACAATAACGTACCAATTGAATACTTTTTAAAACATTGCAATAAAGTTGCAACCTGCCTGTGCATGCAGGAAGAAAGCACACAGTAAAGAAACACAGTCACCAGTATTCAATTGGTGCGTTGTTGTGCAAACTGCATTTATTGTATTTTGATCGTGCAGTAATATTAATGAATATTAACTGGAATATTAAGCTTCATTTTTGTGTTGTTATTGTGATTGATGTTTGTTAAGAATTATTATGATCTATACTGAGTGTCACAAAAATAAATTGAGGTCTTTGAAAAATTATTATGCCAAGAAAAACTGTGCAAATTGCCATAAAATTTGAGCATCATGTTAAGAAGGATTTCAATTAGCTCAGAAAATTTATTTGGACAAAATTAGTTGATTAATCACAAAGTTATTAGCGATTTTATTAAGAATTTTATAACAAAAGAATCCCTCAATTATTTTGGTCAGGATTTTAGCTTCATTTCAATTCCAAAGAAAGTGGTATCCTCAAGGTACATCACTTTGAACAATTTGCATGATTAATATATAGTTCTTTTAAAACTTATATAAATCACTAAAGATAAATTATTATTAAACTTCCCCATTATCAAAGTTTTTTAATGACACAGTCAAGCTTTAAGATTGCAGCAAAGCTAAAATGTTGACCAAGCATGGTCCAGATTCCTTCTTGATTTTGTAAAGAGTTGATCAATTCTGCCCAAATAAATTGTCTGGGCTAATTTAATCCTTTTGCAACATTGTGCTCTCCTATTTATGTTAATTCACATACTTTTCATTTGCCTAGTAAATTGACAAACACCTAAAATAAAGGTTTATAATCATTAATTATCATTTATTGTTACATTAAAGAAATTTTTTTTTTCTTGAGGTTTACCCCATAAAAAATCAAAACACAAGCACAAAAAACGTAAAAAAAAGAGAGAAAGATCATCATCAAATAGTGAAGAAATTGATGTTGTCGGATTGGATATGAAAAAAGATGTTCCAGTTGGATTTGGTTCATTGAAATTGAAAATAAAGTTTGGTGGTGAAACTGTGTCAACTGCTCAGTAAGAATTATTTATTCGGATCCAGATATTTTAAGGACGTGGGGTGCTTGCAGGCCTTCCTTGGGGCAAAAGTTTTTCCTTTTTACTAATTGTCAGAGAATTTTAGAAATTTGACAGGTGCTCTACCACCCTTTGCACATGTCTGGATAAGCCCCTGTATTTGCATAAAATGTTTCTAAGATGAAGATAGCTTCATTTTTTGGGGAAAGATATTATAATAATAATATAATATACACAAACACCTTAATACAAAATAGTACTATTGGCTGATTGTTTATATAAATATCTAAAGCTCCAAATGGTACAGTGAGACATGGTTCTGGCACTTACCAGCCAGTTGTGTTGTTGTTGTGTACTCAATAATCTGGGATATAAACTTAACAATATTGGGGTTAGATACAATTTTCCTGTTGCCCAAGATAATATGTAACAGATCTTTCTTACTTGTAATATTTCTATCAGTGCATATTTCATGAAAATATGCCACAAAAAGAGTTCTTGCATCCACTTATGTTGGCGATGTACAATCAAAAATGTTTGTTAGAACATGTGAGACAAACCTGATTTACTCTAGCAATTTTGTGCATCTGACCCTTTTCAATTGGAAGATTATGTGCTGAAATACATAGTTTAGTTATAGCGGATGCATCTCTTGATGATATTGAGAATAAATCTTATTAAGTTTCTTGAGACAGGCTACCTTAATTTAATTAAAATCATTTTACCAACTGCATAAATATTGAATAAAAAGTATCTACTGGGAACAGAGCCAGAAGAAAGTTTTAGGAAATTATCTTTTGACCACTGTTTTCAATACTTTTTTTTGCGTCTAAAGGTTTGTGAAGGTTCCAGGCAAGGGAATTCATAATGAAAAGCCAAAAGCAATCACTCAAACAGTTGTAAAGGAACCAGTTATGGAAATCCAGAGTTATACAAACGATGACATTGCTGATGATGATTTTGATGATGATGATGATGAAAATGATTTTGATGTCATTGAAGATGTTGAAGAAATTAGTCTCAGCAATAATGGTGAAAACTCACAACAAGGTTGGCAATTTTGAATTGATGTAATTTATTACTGGGGCAGAACTATAAAATATTCCTGGGGTGTTTGCTGTGTCTATTTACTGTGCAAAGTGTTTCTCTTCAATAACAACAACGTTTTACACTGTTTTACTGCGCACGGCGGCACTAACTTACGTTACAAAAGCTACAAACTCTTAGATTCTGCAGTTTAAGCAAGTCTATTTACTTTCCAAAATGTTTCTCTTCAATAACAACAATGTTTTACACTGTTTTACTGCATGCGCTGTGAAAATTAAGGCTAACTTACGTTACAAAAGCTACAAACTCTTAGATTCTGCATTTTAAGCAAGTCTATTTACTGTGCAAAGTGTAGGAGTAATCATGACTGGGAAGGTCACTATTGTAAGCTTCTTTTTCAATTTGAAGTTTCTTGTAACAAAGTTAGATAATAAAGATTTAAGCAGTAGGCAACAATTCAAGTAATGAACATAATTCAACAACATGCACAGCTAATTATTAGGGGAAAAAATGTTAAATTTTGTGCCTGTCGAATTTAGTGGTTTTTGTGTCCTTGTTGTTTTATTTTTAATCATACCCGTTGCTGTTATTTTTGTTGTTTCCAGTGGTAAACACCAGGGTTTTATGGTCACATGTTTTCATGGCCACATGTTTGTAACATATTTACATTGAGGAAAATACTGTTTGATATTTTTATGATTTTTTAAGAAGCTTATGTATGTAATGCTTTTCACATATTGATAAAAACTATTAGTTTTTAACTCAACTGGCAACTTGAAATTCTAAACTGACATCTTGAAATCTTTTCTAGGAAATATGTTTGATGAATACCTTGAGGAAGTTGATGAGTCAATTTCAGATGAAAGGTCTCAAGATTCTGTCGAGGGGGAGGTGGTTGTAGTTCATCGAGATGAGTAAGTTGCCTTATAATATTTTTGAACTAAACTGCCAAATTTCTTGTTATCAATCAGAGGATTTAAGACATAAAGGTTTCACAAAAAACTTATTCCACATTTGTTTGAAAATTTTAAGGAAGTTCTGAAATGACCTTGACCTTGTATTTTTATACCATGTTAATCTGCGGATTCTAACTTAAGAGTTTGGTGCATTTCCCCCAAAAATTCATGAATTATGAGTCTCAAATAAAACAAATGACACTGAATCATGAGTCTCAGTGAGATCAAACAAGAAGAATGATATTGAAGTGTCCTGTTCGACATTATCCTTGAGCTTGTTCTTGCTTCAAAGTATTGAGAAAGATTGAACTGTTAAGACTCATAACTCAGCAAGATTTTAACAGATTTTAGAGAGAATTGCACCAAACTCTAAGTTAGAATCTACAGATTAACTTGGTATAAAAATGTAACTACTTCATTTTAGAACTTCTCTGGAATTTTCAAACAAACAGGGAACATGTTTTTTAGACACCCTGTTCTATTTTGAATCACTGCATTGTTCTTCAGAAAATTGCATTTTTTGCATTGCTTTTAAAAGCATGATAATCATAACTTCTTGAAGGCGGGACGAAGAATCGAAATGGTTAGATGCTCTTGAATCAGGTGAACTTGATGATTACGGAAGACTGAAAAAAGAAAAGGATGTTTCTTTGATGACAGCCAGACAGGTAAATCTTTAAAAGTTTTAGGAAATTTTGGAGAAATTTAAATGGTGGAAATTTGTAATAATTATTTTAATAGAATGATGTATTTGGGAAGCTGTGTGTATGTTATAAAAACATAAATTTTTAAAATTTCGCAGCAAAGCATTTGACACATTATTTTTATTTTTAATACACTTCGGTGACACAGTGGTCAATTTTGATTTGATTTCTGACAATACAAGAGGCAGTAGCAAGTAAATATATCAAAATATATATAATATACCAGGTAACCAAAAAAAAACTCTGTTTGCATGGCTGTAGTTTGAAATCCATGTGGGTAAAAATTTGAATTTTACTCAAAGCCACGCTTAAAGGACAAATTTAGAGTGTAAGATATCATGAGTGTGAGATATCTGTCAGCTGTGATCATGTTTACCTTTACAAAACTGGAAATTAAAATTATTTGTGAGCTTTCGAATCAATTTAAAGTCCAAGCTTTGGCTTTAAAACAACTTTCTGGCACTTTCAACTTTGGAGTTTGATCAGTGAATCTTGAGAGTTTGATCAGTAAAACTCTCAAGTCGCCTTTTAAGCAAGCATGTATATTTGTATATGCATTGGGTGACCCAAACAACTGTCAACTGTGGTACGTTTACCAGTTTATAAGTCTGAGAAGATCCATCTGCTCTTTGTATTTCTACTTTTATTTGATAGATCAAAGGGTGAATCAGTTCATAAATTTTTTTAAAAACAACCACTCTGTCCCTTTGTTATAGCGAGTATTTGAAAAGAGATCTTCATAAAGCAGCTAGTAATTCCTGCAGAAAATGGTCCAAGTTTTACCTTACATTTATTCTTTTCTAGCGGGACAGCAGCTAACCTGCATTATGATAAAAGAATAAAAGGCGGACCAGTTTCTCCAAAGTTTTTTTGTTCTCCTTTCCCAGCGCTTAAAAATGGCCCAACCGATTTTAGTCAAAAAAAACTTTCGTATCCAAGTTAGATAAGTCAAATAAACTTTCTTCTATGTACCCACAATATCTAAAAATATTCAAATTGTTCACTCTTATCAATATATATCAATGTAACCAATATATGTGTACAAATATAATCTAACCTAAGTGACGTTTTTTTGAAATGCTACCAACTATTAGTATTCTTCTTTTTTAATTTAACTTTAATTTTCTTCTGGTAATTTGCATTCAGTAAAATACCGATGTAAACATCATCTTTATTTCGTTTCATTTTTTTTTTAGAGAGCATTATATGGGCATCTTGTCGAAGGAGAAACAGAGCTGCTTGAACTGCCAAATTGTTAGTATTTTTTAACTCGTTTGTAATTGTTTAAAATAGCAAATATCAATGTTGAAAATATCATTAAAATGCCAGAACAGTAAGCCTTCATTAACGGACAACTTCCAACGACGGACACCTCCAAACAACGGACAATGACACTGATCCTAGCCTGCGTGCAGACTCAAAACTCCTAGGCTACTCATAGGCTACACTGGTCCCTCACAGATGTCCGTTACATGAAGGTTCCACTGTATTAAATTGATTTGTTAGGATGGCGCGTGTCCTGATGTTTTATTCTTGTAAAAGCTCAAGTAGTTTTTGCTTTGCTTTAAGACCCACTGCTAACACTAAGTCTTTCCACTTCTAACACTGAGTCTTCCCTAACCATCCTATCATGGATTGTTTCTTGATGTTTAGCAGTCACATGTGGTTTATCCTGCCAGCATCAAGCACTATGAATGGGGCGAAACGTGAGAAACGTTCAAGTTCTTTAGAAACCTTCCTCATTAAACAATAGGCAATAGGCGTGGTTTTGGCTTGGCACATAATTTTCCTTTGTTTTATTCAACCTTCCTCCGATCAGTGACCGTCTGACCGTAACGTTTTCCTGACTTTGGAAAGACCTTTAAAAGAAGCAGATATGTTCTTGTACATTAATCCAGAAATTCTTCATCTCCCTGCTTGTTTGGTTTTGATTTAAACTCACTGCGCGCAAAGACTCAGTGTTGACAATGGCTTTTTGAAGGCTCTTGTTCATTCAGAGCCGCATGCTTTCCTCGGCGAAAATGCTAATCGCTGCCATTTTCATGGGCCAAACAGAGGCGAATTTTGTAACAATAGTGAAATTGACACACTGGTTTCAAAGTGATTATTCCTCAAGAACAAAGCGAAACCCTCTCAGCTGGAAAATGAAAACATCTCCTCCGCAACACTGTTTGTTTTCGTTTTCCAGTTTTGTTTTGTTCTCAAGAGATAATCGCATTGAAACTAGTGTGTCAATTTCATTATTGCTACGAAATTCGCCTCTTTTCATGGGCCATGAAAATAGGCAAAAAACAAGTCCTGGAGGGAAGAATCTGTAAATGCGCGCAAAGCATGTCGGATGAACGAGAGCCTTTAAAGTCTAACAAATTCTTTTCATTCAAGTGGCAAAGAGAAGAGACGAAGATTCTGAAGAAGCCGAATTGCGAAGAAAGCAACGTGCAAAAAAGAGAAAACAGCAAATGCAAAAACAGATTGAAGAAACTAAAGTAAATATACGATTTCAAAAAATATACATGCTTCCCTGCTTTTAAAAGTTAAGGCTTAACTCTTGTGCTCTTTGAAAGCAACAAAGCAACTCCTGTACTTAACTTAATCTTTTTAACAGAAATCCCTTCCAAAACTGAAGCTTTCTTCTCCAATACAGTTTTTAAATATTCATAAACACAATATCATTGAAGGCATTTGACATAGAGTATTGTCGCTCTAAATGGAAAGTCGCCATGAAATGAAACACCTTCAATAATCTTTTTGAATTTGTGAGAGCTGTATGTTCTAACTTCAAGCTATTAGATGCACACTTTATGTCTACAGAGTGAACTGATAGTAAAAAAAGGTGTTTCAGTTGAGAGCGACGCTCCATTCTGGGCGACGCTGCTCTAGGTACGTAGGCTCCTTAGATACGTTAGGTTTCGCAATTTTTATCTATGCCTAATGTCTATAAAGACACATTGTTTCTACACTACTTATTTATTACAATATCATTAAAGATATTAACGAAACACAATATGAGAACAAATGAATCGCCCGTGAACATCAGCAGAATTGTACACACAAGAATCTTGCACCGATTTTGCTTGAGAAATACCACCCGGGTGTCCCAAAAAACCTTAAAAGGGGGCAAAAAGGGATAAAGGGGGTAAATATGCAATCATGCATGAAAAGATTATCATATAGGGTGTCCCAAAACAACCGTACATTTGTTTTGTAACTTTATTGTAACAACTTGAGTACAAAGCTCTACGTGATTACCTGCAATAACCTGATAATAAACAATTTGAGACATTTAGGGAAAATGCCGTAAAAGTGTATGAGCGAAGATATTGTCGATAGTCAACAGTTTTAAAAAGCAAAAACAGAGCAGTTTGCCTTTGAAGAGTTTTTAGGCCTTGCATTCTTTCAAAATTGCACCTTTTTAATTATTGTGTAAGCGGACAAAAAAGCCCTGCCTGGTCACTGCATGAGACCCCAAAATCATTTGAAGTGTCATTGACTGTCTGTCATTGCTATAAAAACTTCCAAAGTGGTGAAGTTCCTTCAAATCTTGAACCTTGCAAAATTCAAGGAATTCTTTGCTATATTTGCGTTCAATCAAAAAGGTCTGAAATTGTTCGCTAGTTATCAGGTTATCTATTGCTTGTAATCATAATGAGTTCTCGTTGAATTCTCACGTTTACAATAAAGTTACAAAACCAATGTACGGTTGTTTTGGGACACCCTATATGATAATCTTTTCATGCATGATTGCATATTTACCCCCTTTATCCCTGTTTGCCCCCTGTT
>JAYJMH010009374.1:0-24178 GCA_036873815.1 Phacellophora camtschatica
AGAATTGTTCCGGTTCATTCAATAAGGCATAAAAGAATAAAGGAATCAAATATACATTTTTTCTTTTTAAAGTTTGCTTTGTTTGTTTTTAGAAAAATTCTAAAAAGATGTCACCCTAGTTTAACTTTCCGTGCTCTCTAGTATTTTGTTTACTAGATTTGAAAGGATGAAATCTGACCAACTTGAAATTGATGACACTTTTTCATCTAGGAGCCTGAAACGCTTCAATAGCAAAACACGTTGTTTTCACTGAAAAAAAAACTTTAAAATATGGTTGACACAGCTGTTACATTTGCGTTTTTAATAATCAAGGTCACAAATTACTCATATGTTATTAGGCTGTTTAATAGATGTGTTTACAAAAAGTTTCATATTCAAGTTTTTGCATAATATTTGCAAAACCTGTGTAAGGTTTTTTTTGGACACCCGGTAAATACACTTCCCTTTGTGGCCCATTGTCCCATTATGCATTGCCTGTTGGCTTTACAGATAGCCTGTTGGTTTGCAAATTGGCAAATGAATCAAGGTGTGATCCAGACAAAAACATTAGCCAGCACAAAAACAAGACAGAAGCCGTATGCACGAAAAATTTCAGCAAAAACTTTGATACAAATTTTGGAGTACACGTCTGGAACAATATCCCTAATTCGATTCGTAATTTGTATTTAAAAAAAATACTCACAATATTCAAAATCATTTCATGTTTTTGTCCTAAAAGGCCTTTTAATAAAAAGACATGGTTAGTTCATAAAATTATCTTCATTTATGTTGAAATATTAAATATTAAAATTATCTTCATCTCCAGAGAATATCAAGGCAGGGTTTCTCACCACAGGGATATATCCACTAGATAAATCTAAATTTCCAATTACTCGTTTTGGCGATAGGCTATAATCAAGCGCTACGAAAATTGGGTTAAAGCTAGAAAGCCTTAGGAGCTTTTAGAAGACTTGGCCAAAGGAGTATATAGTCCCATAAAGTCTCCCCAAGAAGTTGTAAAATCATCAACCCCTTGCGCGATAAGAATACAAACAGCACACCGGCAAAAGAAAAGGATGTCAGACTTACTACACCTTTTTCAGGCTCAAGGTAGCAGTTCTGTTGATGCTCAATGCCAGCACCAGCAGGAAAGGTTTGGATACCCATATGGCATTTAGCTGACAACAAAAATCCAGGATTGAAAGGATCAGCAAACAAACATTTTGAGGACTTCGTTCTTTGACTTTAAAAAATGAAAGGGCCAGTTGCTGCATGAAAAACCAGCCAAAAAAGGAGAAAAATTGATTTAATGGCTAAAATTATAACTTTTTAATGACTAAAATTATAACACCTATTTAATGCTAACTTCGGATAGAAACATTAACTTACTCGGAATTTTGTATGTGACATTGTTTCTTGCCTCTTATTCTCCACGTCGATCGATGATGACAAACTTCTTTTCTTCAATCATAAAATTATTGTAGCCTCCATCTCGAAACGAGGCCATTCATATTTTTGAAGGGATTTGCTTGGTGCCCACGGTGCACGGTGAGCACGAAATCCCACCGGTCAGGATCACATTGCTGCGCGCTTCTTCCGCAAATATTTTCGGTTGAGCGCGACATTTTTCGTTAGATTTGTCGGTCGGTCTGTCGGCTTCTGGATTCTTCCCGCCAATTACTTTCTTTACTGCCTGAGTTTGAGGCAGAATTTGGCGGGGAAAATAGTATTTCGGAAAATAGTAATTCATAATAACATGACTTTGACCTTAAGTAAGTCAGAAAATATCACCTAAACATCATTTTGAAGTTTCATTATTATTTATTGCAGTTATCATGATCAAAACAAAAAATCTTCCAGAGTGCAGTCATTTCAGCAGTAAGTTCCTCATTTTAAGAAAAATATATCTAGAAAAGCACAAAAGTAAGTCGAAAAAAATCACATTCATCATGCAAAAAGTTATCACCTCTTTATATAGGGACGACCAACATATTGTTAGTCAAAATCAACAAAAAAAACTGTGAAAAGTTTATAGGGTAAAATGTGTACTTACTTTAAAAACAGTCACTATAATCCTTTAGTAAGTCAAAAAATATCCCCCATACCTCAAATATAAAATTCTTTTTCAATTTGTCAACGTATTTTTTATAAGCTGGGACAATTTCATCATCACTGAACAAAGTAAGTCAGTTTTATGCACTTATGCAACTGTTCCATTATAGAATCAATCAGAGGATAGAAAATCGTCATTTGACCACAAATCAGTGCTGTGGTTGGAGCCAAAAAAGTAGTTTCTTTTTAGCTAACCCTAATATGTCGTAGGTCAAGTTTCAACCTTAATCATAATGTGCGGAAAGTGAAACATTTCATATAAAAATGAATTTATCTATGGTACATGATCAAACTTGTTAGATAAGCAAACGATCAATGAAATAATGGCAAAAGCCAAACTGAAGCGAAAACTACGATTATTTTGAAATCAACTTTTCTAATTCAAAATGATACTAAATTCAAAAGTGGCTGAATCTAAGTTTTCACAAATTTCTGAAAAATGAAGATAAAGCACCTCAAAAAAGGTTGCAATACACTGTAAGTATGGACAATTACTGGTAACTAAAATATATTGTATATGCTTATGCTATGGATACAGTCAACAAATATCTGACTTATCCAGAGAGTGCCCATTAATTTTTAACTGTGTAAAGTTTTTCCAGAAAATTAATATTTGGTTAATGTAAATAATCGAGAAAGTCATGATGTCAAAATATGTTTTCTGTTAAGCAGGCATTTCTTAATTAGGGACAAATACCGGGTGTCCCAAAAAAACCCTACACGGGTTTTGCAAATAGCTATTACGCAAAAACGTGAACATAAAACTTTTCGTAAACACATCTATTAAACAACCTGATAACATAACGAGTAATTTGTGACCTTAATTATTAAAAGCGCAAATGTAGCGTCGATGATATATCCATATGTCCAAAAGTAACTTGCAGCGAAAACAACAAATTTTGCAACTGAGGCATTTTAGGCCTTACAATAAAAATGTCATGACTTTCGAGTTGGTTAATTTCGCTCCTTTCAAATATACAATTCAACAAGCGAAAATATTTCTCTTAAGGTAAACAAAGTAAACTTTCTAGAATTCTTCTTTTTTCTATAGAACTATTATTTTGAGTAAGAATTGTTCCTGTTCATTCAATAAGACATAAAAGAATAAAGGAAACAAAGATACATTTTTTCTAAAAAGATGTTAACTTCCTTTCTAAAAAGATTCTAAAAAGATGTTAAAAAAACTTTAAAATACGGATGACGATATCACAGCTGTTACATTTGCGCTTTTAATAATCGTGATCACAAATTTCTCGTCTGTTATCAGGCTGTTTAATAGATGTGTTTACGAAAAGCTTCATATTCACGTTTTTGCAAAATATTTGCAAAACACGTGTAAGGTTTTTTTTGGGACACCCGGTAGTATCCAATTCAAAGAGCCGATAGTATATAAACTTTTGTACTAAATTAAGATATCTTAAATATACAAAACAAAAAACGTGGAACATTTTGACAATTTCAAGCCTACATTTAACAACTGTGCAAAGTATTTTGAAACTGCATCTAAAATGATTTAAGGAAAAAGGTACCCTTAGTATATGCAAATACATTGATCACACACCTACATTACCAACTGACCAAAATTTAGGGCTTTGTCATTTTTAACTTTGCTACTGTTATCTCTCTTTTAATTGCCGTTCATAAACTTCTTCAAACATGCGTAAACCAACATGCAACACGGAAGGCAACACTGAGGCTGACTTTTTCCCCAAGAAATAGCTTTCAAAGATACCGAGCCATTGATATTCAATTATCAAGGTGTAGACACAGTCATGAGCCAAGAACACATCGAATAAAACCAATACAGAGTTTCGCTTGCTGAATTTCTTGCTTCTTAGGCTAAATGATCAAAAAAGGCAATCAACTGCTCTATAAACAAAACAAAAAAGTTCTAAAATGACTCAGAAACGTAACCACACGCAAAATTATCAGTGCATAAACGCTAATATTGATACCAAAATGCAGCTAAAAGTCTTTTTGTTATAAACAGTTAGCTAAATTATAATTACAATAATCAGCTAAATTTCATGAAATTATTTTAACATTGCTAAATTCGAACTATACGAACACAAGATTTTCTTTGTCGTCTTCCACAATGACTTCTTCAATAACTGGTTTGATTTCAGGTGTTCCTTTATCAATGCTTTCATCTTTCGTCAGCTTATCTAGCTCTGTTCGCAATGTAGCTATATGACGTTGCATGGCTTCGTAATGAACACTAACACTCTTCTTCTTTGAAGAATGGTCCTTCATCTGTGATATCCATGTATCGCACTGTTTCAGAACACAGGCTTTTTTCATGATGAAATGTCGATGGATGATCTAAAATCCAAATAAGTTCAATCGTAATCAGTAGATCGTTAGCTTAGCTTTAATTATTCATCATCAAATTATTCGTTTTTTTTTATTATTCTGTAGTTTTGCAATTTAACTGATCGTCATGCAAAGGTATTTTTGAATTGAAAACTACAACAGCACTTTGTGCGTATATAATATTTGTGGGTGGGTTGGTTGGTTGTATAATAGGTGAAAATAAAAAATGATATCCTTAACGATTTAAGCCCCTGTCCTAAAAGATCACGTATATGAGCAATTAATAAACACCGATTAATAAACACCGATTAATTAACACCGAACAACGTCATACTTTCAAAGAGTAAATACCCGGGTGCCCCAAAACGGTAACAGCTTTGATCAAGACTAGCGGTGCGAGTTTCACTCAATTTATTCGAAACAATTTTTCAAATAGTTTAGCCTTTTACGAAATGAATTTAATAGTGCTTGGAAACACACTCGGAAATAAATCTAAAAACTGAAAATTAAACGCCTATTTATGGATGAAGCCACTATGAAGTGCTTTTCTTTTTTCAGCACTTCAAAGGAAAACCTACCAAAATGAAACAGCAATTTTAGTTTTCAAAAAATTTAATCATGGACTACCTATTTTCAAGATTCTTTTTGGAATCATTGTTCAGAAGAGTTTTCAAAAACAAAGTATGTTGTCTGGAACACCGCCGTTATTCAGAAAATCCTACAACACGATCCATAAAGAGCCAAGAGCGTAGGCCAAAATTAAAACCTCTGGTTTTGAGTGGAGGCAAATTTAAACTTTGAATGTTACCATCTCAATTCTGAAACGACCAATATCAACAAACCAGATTTCTATTTTCAAGTTAACTATTGAGGATTACTTCAAAAATAATTTTTGATGGATTTGCACGATATTCTCATCACTGATCAAACCTATAACCATATTTTTGGGACACCTGGTACAAACAACTGCTTTCAATTATTTCAGAGCTGCTCCATTTAAAAATATTGTGATATAAGTTTTATCTCATTTTTGAAAATGAATTTTATTCCTTGCCCTACCTCTACAAGATAAACACCGACATAAAATTTACATCAATTTGGAAATAAATTTGGGCGAACATTGAAAGAGCTAGCAATACGTTCTCAATTAGTTAAATGTCGGAAAATCAAAAAATTGGCCCTGAAGCAAAAAGTCTAAAAATTGCTTATAAAACAAACATGCCTGTACAAAACGACACGCATTCACGCATTTACAAAATTGCGAGATTCATTTAAAGTTACAAACCTGTTTGAAACAAGGAGATGGATTTCGAATTTGTTCTAACATCGCCCATCGAATCGTTGCTTGTTTTATATTCGCGTTGTAATCCATTGAATTTTGTTGACCAACTGGGGTACCACGTGACCTTTCGTAGCCAGGTTCATTGAAATATGGATCGTTGACAAGGATCAGCGATTGAACCGACACAAGAACCTGGAAAAAATTACTATTTTTGAACAGAAATGATAAAAACAACATAAAACTTAGACTTGGAAAAAACAAATGCAGATGGAGATTGACAGCTGATCCTACTGAAAGTCGATAACCGAAAGTAATGAATTACACGGTCATCTTTTCAATATAGGCACGTTCAAATGCAAATTTCAAAAAGGAAAATAATTCCCAGTAATGTAGTCCTTCCAACTTGTTTCCACTGGTATTAAATTGTACAAATATACATAACATGTAACAATTTTACAAAACCATTACCTGAAGAAGATTAGATGTTTGAGAATTCCATTTTTCTTCTGGCCTTCCATGCCACGTGTTCAAGATGCTCAAACAAACCTTAGAAAATAAGATAAAAAAAAATGAATTTAAAATAGAAGAAAATTACTCCAAAACACAAGAAGAATGTTCCAAGGGGTAAAGGAATCAATTCGGGTTTAGACGGCTCATTAACAATGCAATATAACAAAATATATATACCTTTCCATCGTTGTACAAATTGGGATTAAATCTAACTGAATGCTGTCCTGTCGTTTGTAAATTCACCATCATCGGCGACGTCGGGTAATCAGGAGGAAAGTAAATATCAAATTCAAAGCAACCGTTTGCATATGGAGTATCTTCTGGACCAGTTATCAACACCTACGGTACAAAAACAATAGCATTTCATGCTAGTAAATGATGTATGCATGAATATATGTGTTACCTTATGTTTATGGCTGGATATCATTGTATTACTGCATTAGCTTGTTTTTATCCTTAGCAATTTTAAAAAGGCTTTGTCAAGTTTTCCTGAACTGGAACAAAACAGACTGTCATTTTCCAAAAAGCTAAATGTTTGTGCATATGTACCCAGGGGTTACCGGGGCAAAGGGATGGAGTTGGAGAAGACATTAACTTGAACTGAAAACTTGGCCACTAATACAGAAAGTCGAATAAAATGACGAATAAAACAGATAAAAAAAAATGTTCTATTACAAAAAACTATCCTACCTTCATAAGATCAAGTCGATTTTCGTCACACCTTAAAAATACAGACGAGCTAAACGAAAGCGGAAGTGACGTAGACAACGATGCAATTTCTTGTGCTAATCTTCTGGCTCGTGAACTGTAGCTAAAATCGCCATTAGCAACTGCAGTGCGAATAGACTCTGCGTAATGAAACGGCACTAAGAATTCGAGTTTGCCGTCATCAGGCTCATCAGCAACAAACTCAAATGTATCTACAAAGAATATATAATCCCTTTATCTTCAAATAAAACACAAATATCAACAAAAGTAAGAAAAACATTGGTGAGTTGAAACCAAATACACCCTAAAACTCAATATCGTTAATATCGTAAAACTACTAAAGCACAGTTGAAACCAAATACACCCTAAAACTCAATATCGTAAAACTACTGGCTGAAAGTGCACATATAACAAAAGCACATATAACAAAAGCACATATAACGTATAATAAAAAGTCGGTTGAAAATAAATAAAAAATTGTTAAAAACTAAAAAAAATAATTGCGATATTACTCACCAAACTGAAATTTTTTCATCTCTTCCATATAGGTATCTTCTAAGCTTCGTTGATCATTGATCCCTTTTGTATTCTCATTCAAAAATACATTAGAGCCATCGTTCTCACTTTTCAAAGTGTCTTGATAATATCGAATCCTTGCATCAACTAACTTCGACGTCTCTTGAATGTCCGTGATGAGTACAGTAAGTGCTTCATTGGCTGCTTCAGTAGCTTCATCCACAGCACCGTGATCTCCGGGTGTTCTTTCCACCCTGTATGGCTTCTTTAAGTGGACAGAGGATTTCCCTTGTTTACCCTTTTCTGGTTTTCCAACTGGTTTTCGTTTCTTGTTACCCCTGTAATAAATTATTGCTTTGTTATAATTACTGTCTAATAATCTGTCATAATTAATGTTGTACTCCTGTCATATACAGTATTATTGTTTTACCAAATATTGCTAAAATACTTTAGAGCAGCTTTAGCAAGAGGCTTGAACTTAAAATTTTAATACTTTGCTTGTCAAAATTTATTATATAATCCCTGAGCTATACCAAAGAAACCAACGTTAAGGGCCACCCAGTATTGTTGTACCCCTATTTTTGTAACATATAATTGTTCTCTTGTTGTTACTGGTGTAGTCCTGTAACCTGTGTACTCTTATAACCACATTTGTATTCCTGTAACAGGTAACAGTTAAAAGTAGTCAACTTTGAGTGCTCTCCAATTAACAGTTTACCCGGAAAAAAGTTAGGATGTTACAATAACTTACTTTAGCCTGTTTATGTAAGTATCGGCACAATCTTTCAATCTGGAAAGAAGTTGGGAAACTGAACCAGATGATCCTGCAGAAGCACGATTGCCAATGTCCTTTGGAAGAAGCAATGGTATAAGAGAACGTCTTGACGCTAAAGCTCGAAGTAATTGCATCAAAGCCATGAATAACGGAACATGCCGTGCCATATCAAGAACTAGAATAAAAATATTATTGATCTAAGAATTGCAAATGACATTAAAGAAACCTATGACAGGAAATACAGAACTCACAAAAATTATATCTCTGTAAAGAAAATTCCACGTTTTTCAGTGTGACTAAAAGACAGCATCCTCTGAAGTAGCTGTAATGCCTTATTATGTGAGCATTATGTGCAAAAAATTAGCATTATTGCATCCTCCTGTTTGCCTAGTGCCAACAATCTTACCTTTCTTAACTAACTCCTCATTTTTATAAATAAACAGCATAGAACAGTACCAAGCCCGCTAAAGAATTTTAAAATGTTTGCA
This sequence comes from Phacellophora camtschatica, assembly GCA_036873815.1. NCBI lineage: Eukaryota > Metazoa > Cnidaria > Scyphozoa > Semaeostomeae > Ulmaridae > Phacellophora > Phacellophora camtschatica. Next base: position 8,684 of record JAYJMH010009374.1, read on the forward strand.
AAGTGACGTCACACTTAAAAAGTACCGGAAGATAGACTACAAATAATGTTTTACACAACATGTAAAAAAAAATAGTTACGCAATCAAAATGATTATGGTAAGTTTGACAATCAAGTACCTGAGTCATTTCTCAAGTAGTTTGAAAGCACAGATCTAATTGGCGAATCTTCAAGATAACTAGTCAATCCATGAGGCAGTTGTGATTCTTGCCCTTCAATCGAATCTTCTTTAGCTCCATTCCCGGATGGATCGATGTAACATGCAAACACCTTGAATTAAATAAAGCAATGTTTAAATTCGTATTCTGTGCATATAAGCGGTTGATAAAATGACTTGCTTGAACTTACAATAACAGCAAGCAATCAAACGTATCTGACATCAATACAATTCAAATCCACATTTCCAAATTTTACACCTCATGTTTCCTAATATCAAAATCATTTAAAAACTGCTTAATTTGTGTTTGTCAAAATGTTATGAAAGTCAAAAGCATGACTCAAGCTTAGATGCAGTAAACGTGACGCTTCCAAAAGCAAACAATTTAAATGATAAACCTTACTCGAAGTAAGCAAACCACGTGGTCTTCTTCTTTTCGTTTCTCCTCCATGACCTTTTCAAGGTCCCATGATGAAGTTGTAGACCCTGTTCCAAAACCAGTTCCTCGAGCCCAATATGATGGTTTGACTTCAGACTTTTCAGCCTTCCTGCTGAAAAATAATTTAAGGCAATTAAAATTGTGTACTAAAATAAATCGAATAATTAGCACTTTAAACAACAAACAATAAAAATAATAGAGCCTGGTAACATCTAACTACAATCGTTACAAAACAGACTGCTTGTGAATTCTAGGTGAAAATAAATAATTACGTCTTTCGCCTTGATTCCTTGTTTGTAGTATCTTGATAGCACAGTGCCAACAAGTGTTTCAATAATAGCTTGATGATTTCTCGGTCAAATGCATCATGACGAAGCTTTCGCCCATACTCAGTGGTTAAAGGTGCCGATTTGAAAAGGTCCTGTAATGCAGTAAACGGCAGAAGAGGCAGATCTTGAGCCAAACTCGAAGACGAAATAGGATCTAAAAATCAACGACATTTTCCGTCATTACATTGAGAGCAATGTCTCAAATATTCAAAGAATTTATAATGTCGACCTATATAATGTGTATTTATTAAATGTGATAATTGATATTTGATATTTATCATATTTAATATTTATTATATTTGATATTTATTATATTTGATATTTATTATATAAATATTATTATATTTGAGAAAAGGTGTATTAAAACCATTTCAAATATATTTATTTTTAAGATTTAACTATTTTTAAGATATAAATATTTTTAAGATTTAACTAAATTTGAATAGCTGACAAAATTCTTTTTTTCCTCCCATCGAAGTTGTAAAAAAAAATAATATTCCCTTTACATTCGTGTTATTCATTTCAGTCAGAAAATGTTGAAAATGCTGAAAATAGTTCCAATGAACGGGATTTTTTCAATTCATTAAAATAGAATCAGTAATTTATCAATTGTGAGCTAACTGAAAAAAACAGTGCAGCAGAAAATAGTGGACAAAATTTTCTACTGAGAATTACTGAGAAATTCTTTAAGTTTTACCGCCATCGCTATTTTCTTCAACGCCAAGCATAAGCCTAAGAAGGTATTCAGCTTTCTTTGTCTCCTTCAAAAACATATCAGAGAAGCCATCCAGGGGAACAAACTTAACGATGAAACCAATGCTAGTGGAAACAATTTGCCCAAAATCTCCACTTAACGAGATTCTGCTTTGCTCTGCAAGGAGTTGTATGCCTCTATCTGTAGCAAACGCGTGCAGCAAAGAAGGTTGCGTTGGTGTTCTAAGCAACTGCATCGCCATGGGCCTGCCGGCATTTTCCGTCTTGTCTTCATATACATCAACTTGAAGGGTAAAAGACCGATTCACCAGAGGATGCTTTGCGTTCTGAAGACTATTAATTAATTGACCAATGTTTAGGTCGAGTGGCAAAGCGTCGTCACTTATATTTCGGTTATAATATGCAATATTGTAGCGTACGTCACTGGGTTTTCTGTCACTGTCTTCTTCCACAGGCTTAGGTTGTCTCTTCTTAGCAGCTGATTTTCCCGACTGCATTAGCATAGACACATTCATAGTCATAGGATTTTCCCAATAACCTTCATCTAAAGGATTCAACCACTCAAATGGGGGTAATGTTGAACCAGCTTCGTTGGTAGCAGCAAGCTGCTTTTGAAGTTGCTCGTTCGAAACAGGTTTAACTTCCGAGACTTGAAATATAGACGAAAGCTTATCAGAAACACGTAAAGTCTTGTAAACCGTTTGTTTATAGTGAATTTGTGGATATTCAATGCGACAAAAAGTTATTTTGTCAACTTGCTCCAATTCAATTTCGACTTCTTCTTCTTCAAGAATCAATTCCAAAATCAGTCGCTTTAGAAAAGAGTTGTTTGTTAAAGATAATTCTGGTCTCTTTTCGCACAGCAAAATGCTTTTGATGATGCTTACAAAAACTCCCTGATTCGCAGGATTAAATGACACCATCTTTTTTATCAGTCTCACAGTTGCTGATTGCAGATTATGAATACCTTTGAGAATTAAATCCCGAGAGATACTTTCTGTGAAAAGAAGACATCTATCCAAATAAACAGTGCTAAGAAATTGAATCAGCGGTCGTAAGAAGGAACAGTTATTTGGCAAACCTAGCCACTCTTTAAAGGATGGGCATTCTAATGCATCAATAAGGTGATCAAGAAGTGCAGACATTGACAAGAGATATCCACGCAGTGAACTTGGAACTGCGCTTGACACAATCTTTATGATTCTACAAAGTGAATTGCAAATCTTTGATGGCAGCTTGGACTGGATCCAATGCTTGCTATTATGCTCATTTTGAATGATAGTTGATGCAGTCGATAAAAGATTTTTTTCTCTCCTCGTGATATCAACAAAATTACTGTTCTCAAATATATCCAAACAGCGGTTCACAATAGTTTTTAAATGGGTTTCGTCCAAAATCGACAAAGACTTTAATAGAACTGAGTATTCCTTGAATCTGCAGTCATTCATATCCATACTGCCAAGAGATTCCATAAGATTGCTGTAAACAATATTAATTGTTACTACTCGCAATTTATTGAATAATAATACTATCATTGTAAAAACTGAAAGTATATACTAACACTAAAAATCATATTTTTTCTGTAAAGTAACAATCGACTTTGTGTATTTTGTGTGTGATATTTTGTGCTGCTTTTCGATATTCTAACGAATTTTCGGTTCTCTGCTTCTAAGATTCATAAAAGCTTTAAAAACAAAACACAAACACACTTTATTTCGCTATTTGGATGCATATCACTGTAAATAAATTGTTATCGAATCACATAATAAAACGATGCAGTGACATAAGCGTTAAATTTTAGGCCAGTTTCAACAACTTGCTTTTCATGTCTGTGATAATGGCTCTGTAATATAATGAGTTAGAATATTAGAATAAATCTAATAACAAAGCCAGCTCTAAGCCGGAAAGCAATGAGTTGCATGTTGGTGCACAGAACAAGCTTGGACAAGGTATCCCAAAAAAATGGTAACAGGTTTGATCAAGGCAAGTGCTGAGAAAATTGCTCAAATCCATCAACAATTATTTTTTAAGTAATCCTCTATAGTCAACTTAAAAATTAAAATCTGGTTTGTTGATATTAATCGTTTGAGAATTGGGATAGTAATATTTAAAGTTCAAATTTGCCTCCCACTCAAAACCAGAGGTTTCGATTTTAACCTGCGCCTTTAAAGGGTCGTGTTGCAGGGCTTGCAGGATTTTCTGAATCACGGCGGTCTTCCAGACAACATACTTTGTTTTTGAAAACACTTCTGAGCAATGATTACAAAAATAATCTTGAAAATCCATTATATACTATATTTTTTGAAAACTAAAGTTGCTGTTTGATTTTTGTAGATTTGTGGTTAAAATGCTGAAAAAAAAGAAAACACTTCCTAGTGGCTGCATCTATAAATAAATGTTTAATTTTCAGTTTTCGAATTTCTTCCAGAGTGTGTTTCCAAGCACAATTAAATTCATTTCGTAAAACGATTTAGGAGATCCAAAGACGCTGTTTAGAATTTGAACTTTCAGAATTAATTTATCGACTCTCGATACACAAATATTAACAAACTAGGTATAAATTTTGAAGTTGACTACCAAGAACTATTTTTAAACCTGTTTCGAATAAATTTGAGTTGAACTCACAGCGCTAGCCTTGATCAAAACAGTTACCTTTTTGGGACACCCGGGGATAATTGTAGCTATGTAGAACTGTAGCTATGTATAACTATGTAAACATACCAGGCCAGTTCAGTAGCTAACACAATATCAATAGAATCTCGAACAACCGAATGCCTTTCAACCAATTTTGAAATGCACTTGAAGTATTCAGCTGAATCACACTGCATATCTGTCGCCTGGCTTGCACTGTCACGCTGAATATGCTTAATAGCCCACTCCATCAGCAATGACATACAGCTGAAAAGATTTCACAAAGTTAATAAACTGCTTCAAAATTACAAACTATTATATATATATACTTGCTAAAAGTTATTGTATACCACGAATTTAAAAACTATGGAAATATGAAGAGTGAAAACAAACGCTCAACTCGGATGACCATAAATAAATTAGTAAGATTCCGAAGTTACTAATCATATATTTATACAGCCTTTGTAAAATAAGATAAATAACATTCGTCACAATACCTAGCTTTCTGTGTTGTATTTAGTGATTCCATAGTAACAGTAATCAACGTGGAAGCCAATTTTCTGTTTAAGGAAAAAGTGACCGGAAGAAGTGATTTGGAACTTGCATTATTGGGCAAAATAGACTTGCCAAGAAGATGTCTCCAATTTTCAAAATTATTCGCAAATATCTTCACCATCAGACCATAAATCATTTCTGTGTGGAACGGATTTTGCCTAAAATGAAAAGTTTAGACACCATTTATACACTTCCATTCATTGGTTCCGTTTTACACAATTGTAAATAATATTGTTCTAAAAAACACACAAAAATCTCATCTAACCAGCTCTTTAACTGACACAGTTAGAAACAAATCTATTCAACGTACCTTTGAGACAAACCGAGAAATATTATCAAAGACTTTGTGATTCTCTGCAATTCTGAATTCTGTATTTCAAGTTGCTTCGCTGTGGCACTGCCTTTGGTAATAACGTGATGGAGCAATTCAATCCAATAAAACCTGTATTCAAAATAAAGAATTATTGCCTTTGGTAAGAACGTGATGGAGCAATTCAATCCGATAAAACCTGTATTCAAAATAAAGAATTATTTCAATAAGGCAAATGTCAAATATAAACTAAAGAAGCTTAATTTACCAATTAAGTACCACAGAAAATTACTCTTTACCCTTTCATGCCAAAATTTCTTTCAAATTATGAAATAAATTATATTTTAGCAAAATAGCTTTTTATGGCAATAAATTGCGGTTAGAAAGATAGAAACTATCATCCTAAAACTAAAATCAACCATAAAGCTTACGTTTTTGTCAAATCATCATTGAGTTGTGTTCTATCCGGTGATATAGCAGCCTTGCCAAAAAGCTCAATCATGTTCAGCGAAATGATGTCTGAATCCAAAGGTCTTTTCATGTTGATTCTAACAGCCTAAAAAAATAAACAAACATTAAGTTATATGGTGAAAATTCTCATTAAACTCTCATTAATGAATCTTAAGAAAACAAATTTTTAAACCCAAGCGTGAAAACCCGAACTAGCATTTACCTTGGCTGTTTGACCCCTTGCGAGGACTATGTTGACCTTTTGAACTCCACTGGTTTGCAGGCCGGGTGAATGAGGGACAAATGCTTCTCCGCATCCCTTTATTTCAATGAAAACTTCTGACGGACAATCTACGAAAAACCATACATATCAGTATTTGTCTAAAGTTTAGTTACAAAATCCTATGCTGGTAGGTTTGCTTCCGATATTGAGAGTGTGTTTGATTGGCAACAATCCTGAAAACGGATTTTCTGAAGAAAGATTTTTGTCTTCATTAGAAACCTACCGTTTTTCGAATGTTTGTGCTTTATAAGAAATTTTGTTTATAGAACTTATGCTTCCGTCGTCTCTGCGAAGTCTAATATTTTTTGGAATTTGGTAGGTTTAGAATTACCAATCAAACACTATCTGAAATTTGCCTGTGTGATCAGATTGTTTGAATCTTAAGATTCATTTAGGATTGTGATCCAGCAATTATTGTATGTACATCCAAAAGTCTATCTATGCGACAGTTGAGGAATAGATAAGCAGTAAACAGAACAAACGTACAATCTCGAATAACGTAAAAACCTGCACCTAAAAAACTACAAATAGAAGAATCTATTAAAACTACGAATACAACAGAAAACAGAATAGAAGAACGTGCAAATATAGAGACCTTCAGGCTAAAATTTAACAAACGTTTTGAAAAATTAACATGAAAAGGATAGAAGTTAACGGAAATTTGTAAGTGTCCAAATTTTGTAATGATTTAGTCAACCCAATCTTCTCCAACCATCTCCAGCTATGTTTTCTAAGGGAGTCAAATAAAAACCTTTTCCAAACTGATACCCAAATATAGATTCTTTCATGCAGGTTTGCAAAATTGAATTTAAAATGTTATCATCAGCAACGTCTTTCGAGCAACTGATACTATAATAATAAATAGAACATAATATAAAATACTACATTATAGGATACTCACTGCCAAGAAACGATTGATGTAAATACAAGATAATCTGCTTTATCATAATGGCGAATGGCAACTCGATAGTTAAGTTAATCCAGTCATCCTTGTCGCCAGTTAACTGATAGGACCATCTAGCAAAACGCGATCTTCTCAGTATTTGCTTCGATTGAAGTAAGATATCAGCAGGAGGACTATTTGCTGGACTGATAATTCGACCTGGAAAAAGAAAAACAAGATCAAAATTTCAATATCAAAGCCTAAATTGTTAGTCTCATGACAGCCATCATCGTTTAATAGGTATATTTTCGTTTACAATTATTGCTTTAACTCTCTTAATTCCAGATTCGATACGAAAATTTGAAAACAATTTAGGAAGTCTACGAAATCCTACGAAAAACAAGACTAACGGTATTGTAGCATATAACATTGGAGAACATACCACACGGAGCTAGATTTTTCAATTCTGAACCGTCATCATCACGAATAATCTCATCTTTGGAAGTTTCGCCAACGTCTTTTGAGCTTAGAGATTTAAATATAGAGATATCTGAACTGCAGTTTGAGCACCATTTCAGTATATCACCATGATGGTATATTTGGTCACAAATCAATGTAAGTCCACCTGCCAAAGAAAAACAAATGTATTGTTAGAATCTTTATGCTCTCAGAAATATATCCGTATAAAATCTTCTCTGTGTCTCGTATCTTTAAGAAATCTTCTCCAAACATTCTTTATTAAATCTCAAATCAGTTAAGAAAAATTCAGGCTCTAAAACATTTCCATTTATTAACATAAAAAGTTATCTCCAGATATGTATTCTCTCACTCTCTCTCTCTCCTCTATCTCATTCTATCATGGCTGTTATATATATTTTTAAATTCTCTATATCAAATCCAGAATCAGTGAACTGAAATTAAAAGTCCCAAACTTTACCAAGTATATATATATATATATAATGTAACGTACCCTTTTCAACAAACACAGCGACATCTGTCTCGGATTGCAGAAGGTTTATAAAAACAAACTTCAGAGCTTTCGACAAAAAGTAAGCAGGACAGTCTTTCAGGATGATATGAGATAACAGACATTGAATAACGATTGAGCGGTTAACAATGTTTTGGGATAGGTGTAGTAATATTTTGCAGACAGTTTGCACAACTGGGTGAAATTCTGAGCAGCTCTGGATTGCGGTGTCCCTTGGTAAAAGAGCAGCCGGATAAGGATGTTTCAAATTCTTTTGAGTTGAAGGGTGACCGATTAACAATAATACCTCCGTTAAGTCGTATAGCACACGAGACTCAGCTGCGAATAGTCTTTCAATGAAATTACTAGAAAGTATAGAGAAAAATATTTGAAATTATAACAACTGATGGATCATTAATACACGAAAGATAGAAATTATAACAATTGATGGATCATAAATACGCAAAAGATAGAAATTAAAACAATTTATGGACCATGAAAAGGTGGAAATAATCAATTGGGCAGTGAAGAGAATGGAAAATCCCAGATTTTTAGTTTTTAAATAAACTTAAATCTAAAAAATCTTGTATCTTGTGTAAAATCAGCAATTCCAACAGGTACTTTAATGTCAATAAAACTTTCTTGTGAAAAATCATTGGTTTCCCTCTTCAAAACAATCGAAAATGAACAGGAAATAAAAGCGATTAAACACGGCCGTAAGCGTTGACGCAAAATAGAATGATTTTTTCAAAATTATCTTAATGATTACCCATTGAGAAGCGCGGCAGAAAAAAGCTTCTCCAATAACGATAAATATTGAGCTATCTGATCATTCTTGATTTCCTCGGATGACTTGCAGACTTGCCAATGTCTGCCTCTATCCACAAGATAAACCTGTTTCTGCTTTGTATTTAAATCAACTTGTGATAAAAGAAGCAACTCTTGGTATCTGGAAACAAATTCCCGAATTTTAACCGACAGTAACGTCATGATCTCAAATATAATGTCAACTCCTTCATCGTCAAAGGCATCGAAAATCGGCAATTTGTCTATGATGTTCAGCATCTCACCAATTGCATTAGTGTCATTTCTACAAACACAAAAACGAAAGATTTTATTGTCAATGAGATCACTGGAAATGAGAAATCAGTATGTTTCATTTTTCCATTGCCCCCAAAACGTCATAAAATTGTGCTAAAGTTCTTCACTTAGCATTCACCCAACCACATTTACAATCAGAAGCCTTTTATGAAGATTATACGTTCATAAACAAACAAATTTGTAATCATTACTCAAATAATCATCGTTAATATATCAACACGCACCTTTCACTCTTGCAAACATCCAATATCAATCTTCTAACAATGTGCTTCGTATCCTTATCTAGCACAATCTTGATAGGCCCACTTTCCTTAGAATCACTTGGCCCAGGCTCTTGTATCGGCTGCTCACTGGCAACCCTCGCAAACACTTTGAGCATCGACAAGCAACGCGAAATATCAGAATTTGATTGTCCTGAATCACTGGACTCAATTGCCATTTTCAAAAACGGAATAATAGTTTTGATTTTAGCAGTTGACTCAAGTGAACTTGAAATTGCCGTCTCCAACAAGGAGTCAAAATATTTATTTTTTTCACTGAATTCCGACGAAAACATTATGTGTCGGACAACATTTGGTGGCAATCGCATAAATTGGTGGCGTGATGGATTGGCAGGCGTCGAAATGATTCCCAACCAGTGACACAGCGTGAGATTCAATGAATTTGAGCTTTGGCACTCTAGAATAAGTCGCGCAAAAGCATTTGATAATAGATCATAATCAGCTATATCTCCTCGCTCATCTACAAATAATCTATCAGTTAATAGCGACTTGCTTTCTTTGGGCCTCGACACGCCTTTAGACACAATTTCATTTATCTGGTCGTAGTTCTCATACACAACTCGATAACTTTCCATTTGGAAACATTTGTCGAATCCGTCAATCAGCTGAAACATTCTGTTACCTGGAGCGTAATTACCACTGGATCTTACTCCAGTGACAACGCCATCGTTAACTTGATTGTCTTCAGTCGAATTAACGCTTTCCTTGATAACCTTCATGAGATTAGATGCAATCGACGATGCAATGTCGGTAAGCTTCTCTTCGGCTGGTTCGCCGTCAACTGGATCGCCTTCCTGACCAGATATTGTCCCAGATGAGTCTCCGCTGGACGTTTCTGATTGATCATTAGATGCACTGCTTTCGGGTTTTATGTCAAGATTCACTGGAATTTCAATGCTGTTTACTTCCTCAGAAGAAAGACTACGTGTCTTTGCACTGTTTCGATACAACGTTTGCCTAACGAAACAAAGAACTGCGTGATTTATCCACGCTGCAGTAGAAGAATTTGCTTTTACCGAAAGTAACAACAAATCAGACAAATCTTCAAGATGAGTAATCTCTGTTAAATGGATTGCAGCGTCACTTGATTCAGTAAGTAATGATGCGACCTGCCAAGAAACAAAAATCAGTAACTATCTACAATAATATTTTGATAAATAAAACTGCCTTTTCAAGAATTATTACAGAAGATAATCAAAGGGATCTCTTGATAATGTATAAAGAATGTGGTTATATAACTTTTCCACAAAACATTTCACTGTAAAACCATTTTTAACAAACACTCTTCATACGAAAGAAACATTTTGCTGCCAAACCCTTAAACCGTAAAAACTGAACTAAAATGACAAAATAATTTGATAAACATAAAGTTTTTGGAAGGAGGGGTTGGTTACGTGGTAAATACAGGCACAGAAAAATTATATACATTATATAAATATTGCTAAAGGTGACTTTTGACAAAGAACGGACAATCAACAAAGAGCTGTATGGTCAGAAACATACTTGGTGGTGTCTATTCAAAAGGCAAAATGCTCGATGTCATGAAGACAGAGCAAACATTCCTGACCAGACAACTCCTGATGATTGCATTACAGCATGAAACTTTAAGTTAAAACAAATACTTGATTTTCATTCGTTTTACTCTCGCTATGATTAGAAACATATATATATATATATATATAAATAGATATATTTGAACGACAAATCAAACACTTACCTTGCAAGCAAGAATCAGTCTTTCAGAATCCATATCAGATTTGCATATGAGCATCAATTTCATCAACAGATTAACAGTCGGCAAAACATGTTTCTTTGAGATAAAACAGTTTTTGAACAAATTGTAATCATCGCTTCCACCAAGGAGGCCTAATGTTTCTGACACACTTGGATCCTTGTCGCTCTTCTTTTTGTTAAACAATGGATGTCTTCGCAACATCAACAAATCTTTAAGTTGCTGAAAAGTAAATTTAGCCAGAGATTGATAGAATTTACAGACCAACGTTGTATCTCACACAAAAAATATATTTCATATTTAAATTTACTTTTTCCAACTTCAAAAAAATCAACTCTTTGCTCCGTAAAAAGTGCTTATCAATTGCTACAAAAATAAGATTGAGAAGATTGACAAAACCTGCGTTTACACTAGAGAAAACAAAATTGGAATAAAAAACATTTGTGTTTACATTTAAAAGGAAATCCAGCACGAATTTTATAAAAAGGTTTTGAAACTTTATCTCTAACATAAAGGTCACAAATTTAATGTAAAGCCCAATGTCTCCGCTTCCATGTTAGTTCACTAGGTTTACTGGCAAGTCAAATTGCATAACATCGCATTCAACAACATCATGATGGGGGAAATATGGACAATTAAAATACGAAACTATGTATTCAACTTACTTTGCTTGAGCTTGCTGACTCTGGTATTTTTAATACCATTGTTGAATACTTCTTCTTGTTCGCAGCTGTTAGGTTGTGATGAAGCAATGACAGCTTCTTCCTCTGAACTTGAAGGAAATCACGAATATGCTCCTGTGTCCGTGTTTCAAGACCATTTGATTCTCGAGCAATAGCATTCCATGGAGTCAAAAATGTCCAGTCACCTAAATCTAAAAAAAACGCAAAAATTTCCTTAATTTATTCACACCACTGCAAAAGCACACAAGTCCACATGACCTCAGAGTTCCACGTGACATCAGAGTTATACGCAACCTCAGGTCGCTTAGAAAGGTTTCTAAAGCCAATGAAAAGATTAGAAAAGTATTATTACCTTACGTCAAAAATAGTTTTTAAGTGTTTTTAACTTTAGGAATTTTGAAAACCATAAAGATTACAACTAAAATATCAGAGACCAATGCAGTGCGTACAATGTGTTAAAGGAAAATTTTTAACTTTTAAGTTTTCCAAATTTCAAATTCAGATTGTCTTGAAGTTTGGTATCGCACGCCACAAAAATGACAGTGCTTCGATTCATACTAGAGAGCTTGTAATTGAGATTTTATCATTAATTTGAGAAATTTATCATGGTAAAAACACAGTTGCATGACGTTTTACTGCTTTACTGAAAGCATTAAGCTGTGCCCTCCACTGCTGAAGTGAGCACTAGATATATCAACGCATATCTACTGAGTGACTCCTGTTTCAAAAATCACAGAACCACATATAATTAATGAATCTTTATTTTGAGAACTTCAATTCTCAAAAAAACAATTTAAGATAACAAATTTCCTTTGTGAAATGACCAAAGATGAGACGAGACAACATTTTAGAACTTCAATAACAGCAAAATTACCAAAATGCTGCAGCAAGTCATTCAAAACAAGTAGTATCCAATCGACCATTTGCAAATCCAAATGTCCATGCTGATGAGCATGATCACGAAGTGGCGCCAATAGTTCTTGCAATAAATGTGTAAAGCAAAGAAGCACCCCATTTATGTCTGAAGATGTTTTCAGCATTCGCATAAAAAGTGTAAATAGCCTGAAAAATGATTAATTTATGACAATCAACTGTGACGTCATGCATTAAAAATTGATGTCCTTTAAATAAACTTACATGTCTTCAATAATGGCATTCAATTTTAGGCCAAAACAAGAAAAAAATAAAAAAATAAATGCTTCAATCAGAAAAAAAAGAATTTTATAATCAAAATACGCAAAAATTATGCTGATGCGTCAACGAGAAGCAGGAACAATTCGAAACTACACACAAAATCAACAATTTAACTACAATAATATTTCGCCTGGAAAATAAGTCTTCTTTGAATTAAACTGGCGCATACCTTGTTTCTTCTGAAAAATGTCGGTCATTGACGTAAGCATGATAAAATAAAGTCGCAAACATAATATTTCGTATCGTCCCATTTTCCCATCTCAAACAAACTTGCATCTCTGAGACACCGCAAGTTCTCATTTTCCCTGCGGACGGCTCACTTGAGCTCGCATTTAATTAACAACAAATCAAAAGCATCAAACCTGTTCTTTGGGACTCCGTGTAACGATTTGTCTTCAAAGCAATACTTGAAAGCTTTGATCAAAAATTCATTCCACCATGGTTGAGTTTCACTGATGCACTGCAGCAGCATACATCCATGTAAGCGTATTTTCTCAGGCCCAAAAATGCACAGATTCTTGAATAAACCCAAACAATGCTCCAGCGATAAATTGGCACATGAGAGGTCAAAACTATCATTTTTCCTCATTGCATTACGCAATGTTGAAAGAAGAGTCTCGCTGAAACACTCAATCAGCACACGGATGTAGTCAATAGGAAGGTCTTTTAAGTCCTTTCTTGAAGAAACTTTATTCTCTGGATTATCCTGAGATTCGTAAAACTTCAATGAATGAAAGACGTGATTAAGACACAACTGCATCAGCGAACAATCTGCGTAAGCCTTCAATACTTTACTTCCCGTCTCTTCGGAAACAGCTTTGCGACAAAACGTTTCGTCCGTCCAATTGCTAGCAAGCGAATTCGAAAGGCGGTCACAAGCCAGTGCATAGCAACAAAACACTTTGTCATATTGTTGCTGGAGCCTCGATTTCAGCTGGCTGCTTTCGTAAGTTCCATCAGCAGGTCTTCCATAAAAATTACCAAGTGAAACGGAGATCTTTGTTGAATTTAGCTTCCGGTTACCATTAGCAATAATCTGAAAAAATATAAGGTAAATTTAAAAATATTTCTTCTAGCATCAGTCAATGACATATGTTGCATGTGATTGTGTCATGCTTAAAGCTGGTAACTAAAATCTGTTCAAATTTTTCAGCCCTGGAGAAGCCATAAAGAATATATTTTTTAAGATATAGTGCAATTTGCACTACCTATATATATTACGAAGGTATGGCTGCGAAACAGAACAAAATTAATCTAACATATATACAAAGAGTATATACGAAAATAAAATAAAAACAAAAAAATATTTTCGTAAATATAAACTTTGTTTTAACATAGGTGTGTGGTTATCCATGGTTTTATATAAAAGGTCAGTTTACTCCTAAAGATTCTTTTCTAAACATATTCACATTCACCCTAATGATATGTGTTGCTAATGATATGTGTAGCTAGTGCTTTTATAGCAGGCTTTCCTGGCATTTGATTATTTCTATGAATCGTTCATCTTCATCAATTGACGAAACCCTAGTTGTCGTAATGAGAGGGGTTCTAATGTTGGTATAGGCAGGGCAGACAACGAGGAAATGCTTTTTATCTTCTACAACGTTAAGCGAAAAAATTTGGCATATTTGTTCGTGAAGCCTTTTGTGGATATAAATAAAATAGCAATTTACCAGGGGGAAAACACACTGAAATTAATTTTAAAATGTCTCAATGATTATGGTAACTCTTGGAAATAAATTAAATATATTATATTGTGTTAAAAGTGAGTATACTTGCAAACAAGTTGTGATGAAAACTGTCCTTCTGGAAACTAAATTTCATTAAAATTCTAGAGAATTGCAAATGTTGCAAATAAATTTTCTTAATTATTATCAAGCCTTTTTGCAAGCACACTAAAGAGCGTGCATTGGATTGCTCGCAGACAAATAATACTTTTAAAACATCTTCCACAAATTAAAAAAAGAAACGTACCTTGAGATATCTGCATCTAATCGATGGAATAACATCAGTGAGAACAAGAGATGTCTTGCTAATTCCAGGTGAAGTTACAACATGATGAGCCTCTTTTTCAGTTTGGTTTTCGTTCCATGCATATACAGATATGCTAGACAATGATGGGCATGGAGGAATTATTACATCTGTTAAGTTCACTGGTCGTTGGAAATCAATCACTGCAAAATGTTGTGCTGCGGCATGCATTCTTTCCACGACCAAAACTGTAGATTCTGGAATCTAAGAAATAACATATATATATATATATATATAAATATAAATAAATAAACAACAAATATGCAACAAAATGCTAATTCACAAATAATGTAAATATATACGCATCTTAAAAGGAAAAGCTGACGTAACAACGGTCAGTACATATATTCTATAAATGCATTCCACTTACTATAAACTCATTATCGATATCAGGAGCCTTGTTTTGTTTAACCAATGCCTTTCCTCTTTTCTTAATGACTTTTGATTTCGCCGCACCCTCGTCTAATGACCAGATATCAAAGTTTAGGGTGTCAAGAACTTTATAAACATTGTCATCCAAAGATTCATACTCTTCAGCCTCAAATTCATCGTACAGCGAATGTGGATACTGAAAAAAAAATTGGTTCATTCCTGGTGCAATGCGAAATATCACAAATATTCTTTGGTAACAGAAAAAAGAAAATGTTGATAACTGGCTTCCTATGTACATTTACAATTCATTCAATTCAATTCAATTTTATTTGCAGAATACAATCTTACTACATGATAATGATATAAAAGAATAAAAAATTTGTA
>JAYJMH010009385.1:0-24162 GCA_036873815.1 Phacellophora camtschatica
GTAAATGTCTATATTAGGTGTATATGTAATGTGTATATTATGTGTATATGTAAATGTCTATATTAGGTGTATATGTACTGTGTATATTATGTGTATATGTAAATGTCTATATTATGTGTATATGTAAATGTCTATATTAGGTGTATATGTAATGTGTATATTATGTGTATATGTAAATGTCTATATTAGGTGTATATGTAATGTCTATATTATGTGTATATGTAAATGTCTAGATTTTGTGTATATAGCAAATGTGTACCTATTATGAAACTAACTCTTGCTTTAATTTGTTTTTTAGGATGTTGTGTTGTTCTTACTTGAAAACTATGCAGAAGTTGATTGCTTGAACGTGTTTGGCGTCACTCCGTTCTTTTTAGCTTTGGAAGGGCTTCATCGAAATATTGGGCAGGTATGGAGCTGACTCTTGTTGAGCAAGGGAAACATTTTGTGAATCGTAAAGAATTCGGGTCTTTGAAATGACAAAACAAAATTGCAATAACATTTGCAAAAATGTTTGCACAACGTTTTGTACGATTGGCTAACTTCAGCATGCAAGGGCCTGTTTACAAGAAGGAGGTAGGGTTACCCTTGCGCTAGGTTGCCCCAGTGTTATGGTTGCCCTAGCCTTCAATCATTTCTTGCAATTTGTACGTCGTGTTTACAAGTATGCTAGGGTAACCACGGTACTGGGTATGGTTACCATACGGTTACCTACTCTTGTTGAAAGGTATGGTTACCGTAGCAGCCGAGTCAACTTGTCTCATTGTAAATGCTCTGATAGGGATAACTCGCATGCCCTGGTCAAATTCACTGCCTCGTCGCTTCTTCTATGCAGTTCATATAAGTTGACCCGGCTGCCAAGGATGTCCTGCCCGTGTAGATGTGCTTCTAAGCACGAACTAACTTTCATCCTAGGGCTTGTTCACAAGAAGGTAGAGTTACCCTAGTACCAGGGTTAAAGTTAGCTCGCGTTTGAAGGAAACGTTCATGGGAAGGGTAACCCTACACTTACTACACAAGTCGTAATTTGACTAAAGATATTTGGATGAGCGCCAACTACGACTTGTTCTTGTGCTCATTCAAAGCTGGGCAATTTATTGTAGTAGCCTCGCTATGAATCTTTATGTTCCGTGGAATATACCAGTTGAACCAAGAAAGCCTGACTCGGTGTTCTGGAAATTGCAAGCAAAAACCTATTGTCGTTGTTTTTCAACATCACATTGTCATCATCAGGTTGGTTCAACTCAACGTACGTTTGACAAAATTTTCCCGTAGGAATAACCTTTTCAAAAAAACTATTTTTTTCATCTTGTTGACATTTTGTTATTAAAAAGAAGCATTGTTGTTTCTGTGTTGAAAATAAATGTTTTTAACTTTGGATCACTTTCCTTTGTGAAACTTTGATGCAGATTACCGTAATCAAGAGCAGATGCTGAAGATGAAAAACGAGAGGAGTTGAAGTGAAAGCAGTTGCTGAAATTATAAAAATTGGAAAATATGTGCAAAATTGAGACGAAAACTAGTAAAGTAGACAATTATCGCATCATGTAAACTTTCTTTCCTCTGTGCTTATATAACTCCACGATAACTCCACAGTTTGTTTAGAAATGACATTCGTTTTTTTTCTTCATGTAAAATTTAATTGCTCATATAAATGTCATAAATGTGCGCAGACCGCGACCAAATTTCGAAATTTCATTCACTGTTGTTTCCATCCAAGACCAGCCTCTTTCTCGAATATTGTTTCTATTAGCCAATGAAATGGCGTTATTTTCCTGGCTTTCCCATTCTCGTCTTCTGATTGGTGCTACAAAAAGTTGTAACGGAAGCCCAGAAATTCACTTAAAAGGATATCAGGTCCTTTGTTGAGCGTGTGGGCTTTTCCTCTGCATTTCCTCTGCAGTAGCGAAACTAAGGGCCTGATGTAGTCAGGCTAGGGTAACCCTAGCGGTCGGGTCAACTTATGCGAACTCCATGGAAGGAGGGATGAAGCTGCTCATCGTCTAAACCAGAAAAAACAGTTAGAATGTTAGAAAACAGTTGCAGCCTTTGTAGCTATTTAGTGAATTCACCTTCTCTCTATACTCCAGCTATGTTTACTAATGTGGTGTAAAATAAGAACCAAATATTTTTTGTTTTGTAAAATTAATTTGTTTTTCTTTATTCTACAGTTGTTAATCGAGTGGGGAGCTAACGTTCACAAGAAGAACAGAAGTGGCAAGACTGCTTTGGACATGTTGAGGCACGCTGAGCTGAAAGAGTTCTTCAAATGTAAGCCTATGGAATAAACAGAGGCAAATCTTTTAACACTAGTGAATTTGACACGCCAATTTCATAGTGATTATCCATTGAAGACAAATTCGCTCAACCTGAAAATCAAAACATAAAGGTTAACCGCAGCGCAGGTTGCTTGTTTTGATTTTCCAGTTGAGAGAATTTGCTTTGTCACTGATGGATAATCGCTTTGAAATTGGCATGTCAATTTCACTATTGTTACAAAATTGTCCTCTGTTTATGAGAATAGAGGAAAAACGTACCGGGTAACTACAAAAATATCCTTACATTTGTAAAGCTGCTATGGAGGAGTTTTAGATTCAATAATTTAGTTTTTGATTGAATTTGGTATAAGAGGCTTCGATAAAATTTGATACCTTGTTTCCAAAGTCTACCAGGCCTGTTCACATAAGGGAAATTTCATTCCGCTTTCCCATACGAACACTTTATCCCGCTTACCGGAATGAAAAATGTGGCTATTGCTCATGCGCAGCATATTTGCAACGCTGGAATATTTTCATGCAAAAGTGGCGGAGAAGCATATGAAAAGGAAATGTTTTCGTTGGACACAAGAAATGATGGAGTATCATAGATTTTCTGTTAGATTACAAAGCAAAGTGATTCCGATTCCGACAACCTTGATTTCAATTCATAGAAAGATGTTGGTTTGTCAGTGGCAAAATTGTTTGAAGAAAGAGATTTTCGATCCTTTTGCTACTGATGCTGTGTTGTCGAATTTCGTGCAAAATCTGATTACGTGTCTATTTTCATCTCTCTGCAAGCTGGATTTAATTTTCTTATACGAATGTAAACTGCAAACTGTCTCGCTTACTGAGCTATCCCGGAAGGCAGGATGAAATTTCTCCCATATGAACAGGCCCTAAGTAATTACTGACCCATGTTTTACTTCTACCGGGTGTCCCAAAAATATGGTAACACGTTTGACAGAGTCAGAAGACAATGATACATCTCGAATACATCCATTATTATACGATAAGCAATGTTGAATAGTTAACTTTCAGTTTGATACCTTACTCTTCAAATTGGTTGACTTGGGAACTGATGTATTTACCCAGGGGGAACTTGCCAAGTTTCGCCACGGGTATGTGTGGAGTTTCTTCTTTTAAAACTACCTAAAAAATGCTCTGTTAAATATTTCTGACGTAAGAATATATCCGTCCATGTAGAGGACGGATATATACTATTGCCGCTTTTTCTTTCTTTATAGCAAATACTCTCAGACAATATTTTGTGAATTTTCGGCAACTTAAAGCAATACTAAAGTCCAAGCGACACTCTAAAATATTATCGGGAATTTTAATAAACCAATAAAATGCTAACATTGTAGACTAGCAACACATTTAAAAAATACAAAATCTTGAGAGCTTTCCCTCGAGAGATTCTCGTTATCTCGAACAAATATTCATTCCCTTTGAGAGATTGAGATGGCGGAGTTAAACTGTGCTGCGTTTTTAATCGACTCCCCATAGAGTGAACTTTTTCTCGAATTGTTCGGTATGTCCTTTTGAGAGCTTTCAGTGTTGATTTAGCGCTGGTTATCTCGAAAACTCACTCTGTATGCTGAAGCAATAATTGTGAGATTGGAAGTTTACATAGACAATTTTTTATCTAGCAAAAAGCATTGAGATGGGTTCATTGTTTCCAAAAATAATATCAGGGAATACAGGCGCATTGTTGCATGCTGTAAAGGATCACCAGAAAGGAATGAAAACATTTGCAAGTCTCAGAAGCAGGTAATACTTTCTTCAACCCTTCCATCTACCTTCATGCCCTGTTTTATTTGTAATTAACAGGCAAATTACATCCAAGTTTAATTTTGCAACAGGTAGGTATATAGCACATACAAGCCAACGAAATTCAAAAGATAAACTTACGTTGAAATATCTTAAATCAATATAACGTTCTGTCCGCCTTTGCTTCATAAAAAATATGACATTTTACGTTGTATAGCAATGGGCCAGATGGCTTAAATCTTTTACCACGAGAAAGAGGATGTGACTATCCTACGTGTAGACTAAAAATCCTCCCCCGTAAAATCGTAGACGGAAAAGAGTTTTGAGGCTAAATTGATTTTGTTTGCTCAGCTATTTTTAAATTGCAAACTTTGATAGCTTTATACTAGTTTATTAAAAAATAAATGTTTATAGAGGCATCTACTAAGCACTGCACAGTTTACTTCCATCCAACGTCAATATTTTCTGAGATCTTAGTTGACATTGTGTTTTGTTAAGGCAGCCTAAACATTTTATTATATATTATTACAGTTGTTGATTTTGATGATTCTGGCGATTCCTGATGATTCTGGTCATTTTTATGATGATCCTGCTATGATATTGTTTGCATTTTGAGATCAGTCAGTGGCAGTCAGTGTTACATAATTTCATCACAACAACTGCAAATTGACTGCCCATGTACGCTAATTTCCTGGTTAATGAAAGACGAAATTGTGCTTTTCTATATAACACACATTTAATGACTTTTACTAATAGTTTTAAATTTACATTTGTAGATGCTTAAATGGAAGTACGTTAATGCACACTGCTGCGTATTTTGGTAGTGTCGAAGCATTGAAGGTAGGTTTTTCGGAACTGAAATTATTTTTGTGAGTAATTATCAGAGCTCAAATGTTTTAATGCCTTTCTTGTTATATTGTATACTCTTGGTCGCTGTCAGATCAGAGTCGAGATGATGCCACATGCAATTTCTAGGTATATGACAAATAACTTTTTAAGAACGTACAACTGTTATTGGTCATACATCTAGTGATGGTGTGTGTAATTATCTCGACTATGATCTTATACACCGACCTGTGCACTGTGAACTTACACCGACCTGTGACCTGTGAGATGAGCAGTAGACATAGCCTGCATGCAGATTCTTTCTTGGAAAACGTTTTCAATACATGGACCTACAACATAGCTAAGTGGGAGTTTTTCAGCGTCATCATTTTTGAATAATTGAGAACATTAGGAGAGTTACAATACTTTTTTCAAGATCCAATCAAGGTTTTAATTGTTTTAAATGGGGAGTTCCCAGTATCCTGAGCAATAACACATTTGAACCCTGCTATCTCGAACTCTCAAGGGGAATGAAAATTTGTTTTAGATAGCGAGTTTTCAGGATAAGCGAGGCTAAATCAATACTAAAAGCTCTCAGGGTGCATACAAAACCATTCAACTTAACGGAGGTTTTTGAGCTATCTGAACCGAAATAAATACTGGAATTCCTTAAGGGATATTCAAAAAAGTTCGAGTTAACATAGTTGTTTGAATTTTTTAAGTTAAGTCAACACTGAAAGTTCTCAAAACAAAGCAGTTCGATTTAACTTTAACAGAGGAACAATTTGTAAGATAAATGAAAATCACACACCCCTTTCAAGGAAATTAACCGTTGAAAACAATAAGAACCATCTCAACTGGAGAATTTAAACAAGCAAAGGCAGATCAAAAGAGTTTTGCTTTGTTTTTGAAGATATTATATTATATTATATTTACAGCTAACTTTTTTATATTTATATTTTATAAATTTTTCTTATAGATTCTTCTCGCTGAAAGAGTTAATGTAAATCTTTTAGACTACAGAGGAGCCACTGCCCTTCATCGGGTAAAAGATGCAACAACCATGGAGGTGGGTTGATTTCTAACTTTCGGATGTCTCGCCGTTTCATTGAAAATACTAAAAAGGTACAACAGTAAGCAATCAAGGCGTTCCACATTACCCATCTAGAAACATTAACTTATAGGTTTGCTTCAAGTGTTTCTAAAATCGTCTGCATTTTTATAATCATAATTGTTATTTATAATCATTATTTATAATCATAATTGTTATTTAAGCGACATTACATGCTTCCTCCCACCCATTGTGTTTCTAAAATCGTTTGTATATTCACCAAGAAAGTATCTGCAAAATAATTTCTAAATTGGAAATATGCATCTCCTTGCTTGCTTACTGTTGTACTTTTGTTAATTTTTTTTAAATGGCAGCACAATTTTTTAAATTGGGACACCAGGTACGCGTTCTTTAAAAGAGTAGGAAGTTTTTTCATCAGTATTCAAGCTTACTGAAATGTTCCGTTGTTTATTTTTCAGCTTCTTTTAGATGCTGGTGCTGACATTAATATGGTGGACGAGGACAAAAATTCTCCGTTGCACGTGAAATGTTATGGTGAAAACGACGAACCAACTGCAATTGATTGCATACGAACATTAGTAAGTTAAACTTTTTTTTGTAATTATCGAAAGACTTGATCACTAAAGAGACTTAGGTATGCCTGTGTAGTTGCACGTCGTTGTGGAGTTACCACAAGAGACTTCGGTAAGTCTTTGTAATTGCACGTCTTTGTGGAGTTACCACTTTTTGCTTCGTTCTGAATACGAGACTCAGAATACTCTTATGGTTTTGATGACACGAGAAACGGGTAGATGGACACGTGTGGTTTGCATAAAACACACGATTTGTGAAAACCCATCTGTCTGCATATGCAAATACAAATTATGTTTTTTGTTTTCACCATAGATAGAAAAGAGAATCCCGCTTACACAGCGAAACAGAAGAGAGCTAATGCCGATTCATTGTTGTGCTTTGCAAGGACGAATCGACGCAATTCAGGTGTTGCTGGATTCTGATACAGAAAACAATATTCGTCAAGCAATTCAAGGAGAAAAGGTACAACACTTTTAACACAAAGAGATTCGTTATTTGTACATTTGAATTATACATTAGATATAGCAGAAACCCTCATAAAAGAACCTTCACATATAAAACTCTTTTGACTGAAAATTTGCATCACTTTTGACAAAAGTAGCTAAAAGAAAAAATAACGGTGATGAGATTTCGTAAAATTATAAAATTTATAATAAAAATTATAACATATAACATAAAAATTATAACATTTTAAAATAAAAATTATAACATTTTCGTAATTTCATAAAATTTCGTAAATGTTACAAACGACAACCATATTTTCTAAGGGTAGTAAATGAAAACAACTTTCGCCCGGCTGTTCGTACCAAAAACGTAGGTTTTTATGCTTGTTTCTACTTTATGTGGCCAAACTTCCGGGTGTCCCATAAATGGCTAAAGATGTTATCGAGTCCAGGAATGAAAATTTTGTAATTGAAGTTATTGATGTTACTTATTAATAGTTAACTTAATCAAATATACCTTACTTGAAATTGCTGGTTCCTTCAGAATTGAGATATTTATCTTCATATTTGAAATTGTGTGTCTCCCTCCAACCAAAGCTTTTGCAGGAGTGCGTGTGGAAAACTTTTGATTTGAGAGCATTCGGATGTTCATTTGTCATTTTCACACCTTCAACACAGCCAAGGTTATAATGATTAACGAAACCATAAACTGTTCCTTTCTCTATTTATTTTAATTTGATTGAGTTCACTCAAGATGTCTGAAATCTATTTTAATCGCAAATCGAAACTGCAATCATTTGTTTTTGCCGTAATATATGTTTCATATGCGGGTTATTACTCTTTGAGCTCATGTTTGCGACATTACCGTTTTTGTTTCAGAATCTTCCACCAAGCCTTGCTCATTTGGCTCTTGCAAATGACCATTTTGATACAGCTGCTTGGTGAGTGGGAAAATTTATATACACCACTTTAACGAAAGTCTGCCATTTTGGTAATTTTTCAAAAGTTCAAGATAATAATTTTTTGACTTGAGATTCGGATTGGGGATGAAAAAGTTAATCTATGAAAAAGTTAATTTATGAATTTGCGTTATTTTTTCCTGACTAAAAATTTTTTTATCAGCATTTAAACCTTGAAATATTATAAGAGATTGGACCGTAGAATTATTTCGGGGTGAAAAAGTTTTTACGGTCAAATCCTTTATAAATTCTCAAGCGTTAAATTCTTGTAAAAATTTAGCAGCTAATGATAGGCGTTTGAAAATGCACACACTGACTACGTTTTGTAGGAGGAATTTGAATTTGAAGTCAAAAATTTCATTGAGCAAAATTTGACATTGATATAAGAGTCTTCTTCAATTTAAAGTTTGATAATTTGTTTGTCAAAGTCTACCCAATAATCAACTGAGTTTTACTCAATGGAAATGGAGGATTTTTATTGCTGCAATCTGTTGAAAATACCACATTATGGCTTTGCGAAAGCTATTTACGTTGGCTTTCATTTCAGTATAGCCCATGGATTACTTGATATAATTTGGCAAGCCATCAAACTATCTCTTAAAGCTTTACTTATCAAATTTAAGCAAAAACAATCATCAAAACTAAAACTTTTCTACGGAAGCTTTGCAAGCATTAGACATTTTGTTGGGCCACTCCCTTGTTTGAATATTTTATTTTGAACCAAATATTAAAGATTTAATTGGATACAAATTATATGTTAAAATTGAAGATTAAATTGCCTGTTCTGTTTATTAATTTGCATGCATTTAAACAGGTTGCTCACGAATGGATTTACTTTTAAAAATGGTGAACCGGACTCATTACTTGAAAAGCTATTGATGGATAGGATCCCGTGGTAAGTTATTAATTAGAGATTTTGTGAAACTTGAAAACAAAACAAAATTTTGTGAAACAAAAGAATCAGACCGCACTGGAAAACAGGGTTTGCAAGCAGGGATGGTAGGTCAGTTTGCATGCCCAAAGGCAAGGAATTTAAAAAGCCGGACTTTATTTTTCAAGCCAAGCTCTAACATAACAAAACCAAATACCAAAATGTGACTTAGAAAAAGCCAATGTACCGTCCCTGTTTGCAAATTGTTTGGAAAGAATTTCACATTTTTGAATTTAGTCATTCTCAAATGTTTCAGGGGTAAATATTCTTCACAACTGCAACATCCCACATGCGGAAAAGAATAAAACCTCTTCTGAATTCTCGTTGAAAAGTGTTAAGTCGAACGGCGAAGAAGAATAAAACCTAACCTTTGCTTCTTTAATTTGTTCGATATTTTTTGGAAAAGAAATAAGTATTGCTATCTAATTTTTTGACAGTTATTTTGATCTTTCATTCAAATGTTGCGTTTTACTGTATCTTTTCAACCCTTCTGAAAGCCAGCCGAATACTAACTTGATATCTTATTGTTTCGTAAAAGCCAATCAAAACCTTTAAAAGTGAAGTAGCCACTAGGGGTATTTTTTAAATACTACTGGGGACAACGTTGGAGATAGTAGAGATTTGTCTCTCACTCAAAACGTTTCTTAGGAACAAGACCCGTTTCAACCAGGGAAGGGCCGCCATATTTTTCATTGCTAAAGAGCGTAAAACATAATATTTTCAAGAGTTAAATGCAGACAGAACTTTATGTTAATTCAATATATTTGAGTGTAATTTTATCTTTTAAAGAATTTGATTTGTAGGTGCTACCCCTGCCAAATGAAACTCGGATAGAATTTGCCTGTTAAATGGAAATGAATCCAGGCGTGAAGAGTTAATATTTTAATTTTTTCATTTCAGTTCTGACTTTACAGCAACTGTTGATATCTTAGTTGGATCTGGTGCATCAACGAGTATCACATACGCTGAAGGAAATACGTAAGTCAAGTGTGAATATTTTCATCTCTGTCCAACTGAAAATGTCATATTTAAGGTGTAAATGCAGGCAGAATTTTTTCTTAATTTTAGTAATCATTGATACCAAGTTGGTCTTTTGAATCACGTTGGTTTGCTTACTGTTATCCCCTGAAAAACAAAAGCTTCTACTGGATTTAAGCCCTGCTCAAGCAATCTGACATTTCATCCAAAATTCACTCCAGACTGGAAACTTTTCGCACATGCGCACACCGTGCACTGAGGTGTGCGCACGAGCGTTGTATTATGTCTTCTGTTCTATTGTTCTTGCTGAAAACGCGCATGAAGTTCTTCGATGCGCAGAGCAATGCTTCCAGACTGGCATTCCATGTTGGGTGAAATGTTGGATCGTTTGACCACCATGTTGGGTCACTCAACATTATGTTCAGCGATGTTGGATGAAGTTTGTTCAACGACAAATACAAGCCAACATTTTAGCTAAAGCGTTGTTTTGAAATAGGTTATCATTTTGTCCGTCTTACAAATGATTATTTCATACAGGACTGATAAACGTTAATCATTGCTGATGAAAACGATGGTCACTTCGATTCTTTGTTGTGCTTTGATAAAAAACCATCTTGTAAGCTAAAATTGGTTTATCATGTCAATATAGTGTTAAATAAACATTTTATTCGAAGGACAAAATTATGACCTAATTCAATTTATATTGTTTAAAATGCTGTGTGAAATCTGGATCGTTTGGCCACTATGTTGGATCAAATTTGAATTCATAGAACTTAAATTTGCAAAAATTTTATTCTTACATTTATAGATTTTGTGACTATTTCATATACTTTTCTGGTTTTTTTGCATACTATATATTTTTGAAGAGTTCTACTGGAACATTTTTAAAGTTTTCATTTGTATAGAAAAGTGATACTGTTTTCGTGCTCCTCCCAGCGTCGTGGTGCACCTGTCGCTGTCGTATTTGTCTTCACCGTATCTGGGGTTTCTTTATAGATGCAACAAAGTGTAGATTCTTTATAGAGTCTGCTGTAGGTACCACGTGTAATTCTTCTCTGAAAAATATCTCTTGGAACGAGGTTGGATTTAATTTTGTTTTGAATTTTAGGCCACTTCATTTGGCTGCTGCTCAAAATCACATGACTGATATGCTTGAGTTGTTAATAAACAAAGGTGCTGACGTCAATGTAGTCAATGAGGACAGACATACGCCACTTTTTTATGCAGCAAAGAATGATAACATTCATGGTGCAAAGTTTCTTCTTCAGAATGGTGAGTGCCTACAAAAATTTGTAGGGTCTACCATAATAGAGCAAGTAACCCGCACACACAGAGTCACTCACAAATGCTCCAGAGCACCTTGATAATTACTCCAGGCAGGCCAGCGCATATTTGTTTCTTATAGAGTACTCCAAAGTACCTTTGTAAAGGTGTCTTTAGTTTAAAGATTCTCTAGACATTTTATCATTTAAGGTACTCCAGACATTTAGACAACTATTCTAAGACGACTTTATTTGCCGCAGAAAAGTAGTACCTTAAAGTGTACTTCAAGGCACCCTTAATTTCCACTTTTTCAACTACATAAATGTACTCTAAACTGTAGTACCCTTATAGAAGAGTACAATCAACAATTTTATCTTTTTTTAAAATGTCTATTTGTAAGCCACATTTCATGTTGAATAAGTCATTTAATAAGATGTTAATGACATTTCAGTTTTGAATATGAAATAAGTCTCGTAGGGACATATGCAAATAATAAAAAATCAGACACGTGCAGTTTAGTGTGCGGCGTAATGCTAACCTTAACTGGTGACATTTGAATTTGCCATCCGTTAAGTAGCACTGCAGCTAAAGAATTGTCTATTTTACTGTGTATTGCCCACTTTATGCCAGTAGACCCTACCTTCCAATCAGGAATTTGCTCAAAATTCTTGTTAATTTAGTTAGACATAACTGAATTAATTTTTAAGGTTAGAGTTTATTACTGTAAAGAAAGGTTGGAACGATGAATGATTCTAGCAAATCGTTTCTATTTTCCTTTCATTGATAAAAACAATTAATATCAGTGCGTGTTTGTGTGTAGTTATTATTGCCTATTTTTATTCATAGAAATTGTTCAAACCTGACTTGTAGACTAAACTCCGGGTCATAGCAAATATGGACATTTATTTTACACTGTATTATTAAATTTTAAAGCTAATGACCGTACTCTAAATTCACTGTTTCTTTAGACGATTTTTATTAGGTGCTGCTGCATCAAGTAATTTAGATATAAAGCTTGTTTTCCTTCCCAGGTGCTGATGCTCGCCTTCGCAATTACCAGGGCCTAACAGCATTTGACTTGATATCAGACTACGATGAATGGATTGAAAGTGGATGTTTTGATGACGAGATTCTTGCCCGCTTAAAAGGTACATTTTGCCAGGGCTATTTTACTCCAAAACTTTCGTACATTTTTCACGAGCATTATTTTGTTTTCTTGAAATAATTCCTAAAAACCATATTTTGTTCTAAAACAGTATCGTACGTGTTTTAATTGAAATAAATCTGCCCCTCGCATATTTGGTGGACAAATGTACGTTAAAATTTCATTTTTAATCTCCAGGGGGTAGCATAAGCAAACCAAATCCGTTTAAGAGATAAACCAATGTTAATTGTTTCAAATATTTAGAACTCTGTGTTCATATACCTTTTGAACATGACATTTTCAATTGCTCATAATATATTATGAAGTTATTATTTAATTATAAACATTAATGATAATAATGAACGACGTTTCGATGTCATCTTAACATCATTTTAAAGCTGAATATGTATTTATGTTGCTTAGAATAGGCTATGTGCCTTTTGGTAGGGTCGTATATATCAACTTCGTCTATTTGCATTTTTAATCAGTTTTTCCGTGTTTATTCTTCTGAACGCCTGGTTTCAAATAAACATTCTTCTCTAATAAACGCCAGAGCAATTAAGACGTTTAGTTCTTCTTTGGAGCAAATCCTTTGGAGAATACCTCAATGTAACAAGTAATGCTTTATGTGATAAAAATAATAATAGATGTGATACTGTATTTGCCAATTGATGACACATTATTTACTTTCTAGTTACTTATACCAATATTTCTTTTTATTGTAGCATACAGTTTAAAGCAAGCACGGGAACTTGTCAGAATGATAAGCAAGAAGGTCCAAGGAACAGAAAAATTGTATCCGCAAAAACTTCAAAGTAATCAATCGTTGCTGAGGAGAAAATCATTGCCTGCTCTCTTGCCACCAATTACAAAATGAATATGCTGAAAAGAACATGGCATCGAAAACGAAAAGAGAGGCTCAGGGTACCTGAGTTCTTAGAGGTTAAGATTTGTTTTTCATGGAGCCTTCGATTTTCTCACGTGGTGTCGTCGAGCTTGGATTTAAAATTTTACAGTGGAACTCTGGCTAACTTGTGCTTAAAGCCCGAAGACCGTGCCATGACCTTTTGGAGGTTTATGGAACTACCCTATTTCTCCTGATGAACGCTTCTGGCGTTTGTTGGACTTTTCAAAAATTCGTTGCGACGTTCAGTAGAATGGGGTTTCCTTTAAAATACATGGAAACGGGAGCGACAAAAAACCATAAATTTATCGGTGGACGCTAAAAGGATAAATTCGTCGTTCCTGTCTTTATTTTTTCATTAAACATCTTTGGATCAAACGATTGGCCTTCAATAGTGGCTTTTCATAAAAAAATATTTTCATAAGTGTTTTTAAAGGCCCATCTCCACTTATTTCGCAATTCGCAATTCACATGCGATCTTTTGTTTCAAATGTACATGCAACGTTCGGAAATCGCGTGCGAACGTTCGAAAATCGCATGCGAATGTTCGTATCCGAATTTGACGCGTTTGCAAGTTTTGATTTTTTGCGAACGTTCGCATACGAACCAAAAACTGAAAAATTGATTGGAACAACTACCTTGTCAAAGCACTGATCGAAGCAGTGCACGAAAATGAAATATTAAATATAAAGATTAAAATATTCTCCTTGCTCTTATCGTTTCTGGAGAATTGGTCGAACCCAAAATCTCTTCCTAAACTTAGCTTGCTTTCGCTGTTGTTTTCTGCGAAAAATCAACAAAAGCAACAGTCTTCGACGATCAACAATTGCAGCAGCCATCTTCAATTCGAAAATAAACAAATCTGAAAAGTGCGGCAAGTTGTGTGGGAATTCGCACCATAGCTACAAGCCTATTTTCCTTGGCTACTTTTAACAATGAAATTCGTCCGAATTGTATTAAATGTGTAAAGATTCATTTCCTTTCCATATTCTTTTACACAAATTAACCCTTCAGCAAATTGAAATACACAATAACTGATAAAATTAATAATCGTAAGAATGAAATTCCTCCAGGGAGTTGTGTTTATGGCTCTTTAGATACGTTTTAACAAATGTTTTTTAAAACGATCCAGTGTTGGTAGCTCACGAATTTCAGCAGATGTATGATCCTAATTCCTGAGAGCTGCACAGTGAAAGCCCTTTCTTGCAAATTCTGTTTTATATATGGTTTTGCATTCAAGAATTTTTAACTAAATTTGAAAATTTTCAACGTCAATATTTCAACTCTTCATATATAATGCCGTCCTTGCGTCATTTCTATACCTAAGGGGAGGCTTTTATAGACAGGCGATCATTCGAGGTTTGTAGGCGTTTACTAGAGGAAATACAGAAATTATACCTCACTTCGACGACGACAGATGGATAGTTTGTACAACATTTCAATTGAGCCATACGTTATTGTATATAAAACCGGTCAAACAAAATCTTATTGTATATATTTAATCAGATTTTGTTGCCGATAAAAGACTTTGTTGTCGGTGTGCAGAAATATTGACATATGCTTCAGAAATATGTTTATTTATTTTCATGAAAGTATTGAAGCTTGTCCTTCTTATATTTTTAGATGTAGAATTTTTGATGAAATTTTTAAATGAAAGCTGCCTTCTTTTTTGTGGAAATATTTTTGAATTCTTAATTCACGCAGCAGGGGGTTAAAAATTGAACTTTGGGACATTTCTAGCCTGCGTGCAGACTTTACTTAATCACTGCGGATGAGGGGGGAAAGGTTTCGTGATCCAACGTAAACCCAGAAATCGTTTTGGCCTCCCGTATACATGATGGTTTTTGGCTTCCCGTCTATAAAATTTTATGTCAGTTTGCTAACCGGCTAAGTCTGTAATTTTACCGGCATCGTGTAAACGCATTTTGCTGGAAGAATTTATATTTTTTTCCCTGAGGCTAAAATATAATTCAAAATAGATTAGCA
The DNA here is from genome assembly GCA_036873815.1 of Phacellophora camtschatica. NCBI lineage: Eukaryota > Metazoa > Cnidaria > Scyphozoa > Semaeostomeae > Ulmaridae > Phacellophora > Phacellophora camtschatica. The sequence continues at coordinate 15,107 of JAYJMH010009385.1, forward strand.
AAACTCACCAGAATGTAAAATCTTCTAAATGATGGTAATTGTAAACTAAAGAAATGACAAATTCAACATAAATCTTTGCTACTTTCTTGGGTTATATCTGTTGCTGCTGTGTAAGAAGAAAACAGTAGTGATGTGATAATACAATCTGTTTTTTAATAATCTGATGAACGTAAGAACCACACAAAATTCAAAAATCTATGAAATAATTTAAATTTCATCGTCATTCCAGATAAATTGTATTCTCTGATTCATGGATATTTGTTTGCCTTTGTTGTGTTTGTTTCTTTTGTTCCCGAATCATCAGTTAGCCTCTTTTTGGTTAAATGCTTTTTTGAAACGAGGTATGATGAAAAAGGCGGCAAATAAATAATGCAAAAAATAAAAGCAGTGGGAAAGTGTGCAAAAGTTTCTTGCAACTGACTGCAAAAATCAAAAATGACAGATCTTGAACTTATTCGTAAGTTGTACTATCTTTATTAGTTAACTTGTGCTATCTTTAATTATTAGTTAACTTTTATTTTTTAAATTTCTTTTACGATTTAGCTTTTTTATTTTATTCTTGATGTTGTTGTTGTTTGCGTTGCGTTTATATATTCAGTTCAATTTGTATGCTGTAATAGTCTAATCATTGTAAGCATGTAGAAAAGGGCACTTGGCTCGAATACTCTGTTGAATTTTTTTCAATTATCCTTACTTAGCATCCCTAATTATTATAGATTTTTGTTTCTGTAATTTAAAATGCTTGAATCTCAATGAATTGAATTGTTGTGAAAATTTCCAAAACATGATTATTTAAACTTAAGAAAAAGAGTGGTGCTCCAGACTGAAAAGTTTGCCTTTCGCAGGGAATGCGTTCCCTGTGCAATTTGTGAGAAACAATAGTGTATTATTTGAAAACAATAAAATCCGGCGCCAACCCTAGCTCCGCACAGAAATCAAAATATAAAAACCAGTTTGTTTTCACCACCCTCACACACTCACTAGGCCAGTTTGGGAGAAGGTCTTGATTGAATAGCAATTAAGCGTAAGCGATCAGATAGCAATTATTCTATCGAATAGCAACTACTTGATCAGCAAGAAGATCACTGATCATCACCATTCATTTGATTGATGACCTATTGAGTATTTGCTAATTGATGGAACAATTCATTGATTTCATAATTTTGCTTATGCTTGATGGCTTGTATTCTGTTCTTGATCAAGTTACAAGATCATCAGGATTCACCCATTTTATCGTTATCATATACATATTACATCATAAATCATTAGAAATTTCTTCAACTTGAAACTGGATTTTTCATTTTCAAGACTTGCGTGATCTTGAAATCCTCTTTAACCACTGTCTGTAGTTTATTGACATCAACATATTTTTATTCTTTTTTGTTAATTAGTTAGATAAATTTGAATATTATGTCGTTATCAAAAAGTTTGGAGATTTTTCCACAGAAAGCAGTTAACTTTTGCCTATGATGAAATGCAGGTATTTGAAAATTTATACCGGATGTTCCAAAAGAAATGGTACCACTGTTTTGATTAAGGTTGCTCAAATCTGTCAAAAATTACCTGGTTTACTTATATTGGTCATTTGAGAATTGAAATAGTAGCATTTAAATTTCAAATTTGCCTCCCACTCAAAACCAGACAGAGGTTTTGGTTTTGGCTTACGCTCTTAAAAGATCGGGTGGTAATATTTTCTGAATCATGGTGGTGTTCTAGGCAGCATACTTTGTTTTTGAAAACACTTTCTGAACAATTATTACAAAAAGAATCTTGAAAATCAGTTGTCCATGACTAAATTTTTTGAAAATTGCTGTTTCCTATATGATAGATTTTTTGTGAAAATGCTGAAAAAAGATAAAGCATTTCATAGCGACTGCATCCATGAATAAACGTTGGATTTTCAATTTTTGGATTTTTTTCTAAATGTATTTCCATGCACCATTAAATTCTTTTCATAAAATCCTATTATTTAGGAAATCCAAAGACTCAGTTTAGACCAAAATCTAGACCTCTGGTTTGGGGTTGGAGGAAAATATGAACTTTCAGAATTAAACTAGGTATAATTTTTTAAGTTAACTACTATAAACTATTTAAAAATTATTTAAAATACATTTGAGTGAAATTTGCACAGCTGGCCTTGATCAAAGCTGTTACCTTTTTGGGACACCTGGTATATGTGTTGAAAAAGTTTACAAGTGTGAATCACATGCATGAGCTCAGTTATGTGTTTTATTTAAAGCACACATGCCAATTTGCTTTTGTCAATGACCCCTAACAAATAACCCTTAATAAAGAAAAAATGATCTTTATTTTTTATTGGTGATTTTTATATTGAATTTTTCATTTCTTTTCTAGAGTCATTTGGTCAGAGTTATCCTGAGGTGACCTTTAAAATAATACTATAGTAATATTGACTTTTTACATGAAGTCTTAAGATTTCATAAGTATCATTGTTTAGTTTAATTCATTTTATATTCCACATCATTGGCTATTATTGGTCCCATGATAATAGTGGAAAAATCCACATCATTGGCTATTATTGGTCCCATGATAATAGTTGCCTAGACAATCGACAAAATCAACACAACATTATTGAAAAGTAAAAATATTATCCCCTATTTGCCTAAGTTAGCCAATATGATTTTATGAAATTCCAAAAAATTCTGAATTGATAAAGCAAGTTTACTAATATTTAATAATATTATAATGGATAAGGGAGTACAACGAGTACAAAACCCTAAAAGTCGAATCTAGTTGTATAATCCAGATGATGCCTTCTGGTAGTTTGTTCCATGACTCAACAATTCCACAATTAATCTGTATCATTATTGTTCATATTTTATTTCATATTTGCAAATTAGATATTTTAAACTATGAATTTAAATGTAAAATAGGCATGATGAATTTTCAACTCAATTTTAAAATATTGTAAACTTCACTATGCTAACCAGTGGCTCACCATTAATAAATTAATAAATAGGGTATATTAATAGGGTATATTAATAAATAAATCTATTTTTGCGAACTTTATAGGTACTGTATATATATATATATAGATTTTTCCATTCAGAATTATTACATATTGCAGGAATTTGATGGCACTCTTGATTCAATAAGTGCTGCTTTAACTTGTGCTTTCAACAGAACTGGTTCCCTTTTGGCAGTTGGTTGCAATGATGGACGCTTAGTTGTATGGGATTTTCTTACACGAGGCATTGCAAAAGTTTACAGTGCACATGTTCACCCAGTATGCTCAGTCAGGTAGGTACTATCATGCAGCCCCTGGTCACAAAATATTTCTTGATTGTTCTTGAGAATTGTAGCATTGGTCAAAATGAATAATGGTATTCTTGAGCCAAATACACTTCCAGAAAAATGTTTTGTTCCCCTACCAGCAGCATGCATCAATGAGAAGAATCTTTTTTCAGAATGGAAGATATTTCAGTGTTTTGCAAGACAAAATTTTGCTTATCTTTTCGAAAAACCAAAAAAGCTTTGATGTTCTCAAATTTCAGAAAAGATTGTAGTTTCCAAATACTTACTTTCTTATTGAGTTGGTGACAGTCAGTGTAGGCTCAAATTCTTTGGTTGAAAAGTTTTCAGTTTGTTGACTCTCCTTCTGACTAATCATTGATTAAAAATGAGTCATAACTCCAGCAAGATCAGTTTTAAAGCAGGAGAAAGCAGAGTCAAGCAAGAGAAAATGTGTTGAAGAAAGTGTGATGGATCACCCGGAAATTGAAGTAGAATCATATTCAACTGACAAGGAATTATATTCTGATGAAAAATAAACTAAACACACAAATTTACAATGTGACATGGAGATTGATTAAAGAAATTGCCATTTTTGTATCTACTTGTTTCTTTTATTATAAATTTTTATTTACACTGAACATATTTTGTTTGCTCTTTAGCTGGAGTCGTAATGGAAAAAAGCTGCTGAGTGCTTCCACTGACTGGAATGTTGCAGTCTGGGATGTTCTATCTGGAGACTGTGAACATAGATACAGATTTCCATCAGCAATTCATAAAGTGCAGTTCCACCCAAGAAGCAAGTTAGTGACTTACTTTTTTTTGGTTTTTTCTAAAATATTCTAAGAGTCAGTTGGACTTTAATCTTACCTTTTAAAACACTTAGTGTATGATACATCAGAAATCTCATTGCTAATTCATTGTAGATATTATTGATTGTTTTGTCAAGATTGACATCTAATGTGTTGTATGATCCAAAAAAGTTTAGATGTTTGAAAAATCACCAAAATTTGATTTTGTTACGAATTTCAAAAGTTTTTCTGCTAATGTTGGAAGGACCAAGTTAATTTTAAAAACTGCAGTTATTTTGATAACATTTGAAGAATGATGGCGTAATTTAAAGGCTTAAAGGACCTAATTTTAAGCTATACTTTTCGAAAACTTGTAATTTAAATAAACAAATTGTATTTTAAAATTTTTAATGCAGCAAATTATCTTTTTGCATCACATTTATAACAATTAACAATATAAAATGATGGCAACTTGCAATAATCTGATTTATTGACAATTTCTCATATATAGCATGCATTTCAACCCATTTATTTATATTTATTTTTGTGTATATTTATTTAAATCTTCCCTATTGTTTTTAACCTGTAGTAATTTATACAAGTTTGAGATCTGCAAGTTGAAACTCGTTTTTCATTTTTGATTCAAAGCAAGAAGTTTCTTGTTTGTCCAATCAAGCATCCACCTGTATTGGTTGAAATTGATGGTGAACACCATGTTCTGCCAGTTGGATCTGAGGTATCAATGTTGTGTATTTTTACTTTGAAGGCATCTAATGCTTATAAACACATTCTAATCAAAATGTTTGTGGATAGCCAATGCTAATGGTCGGTAGTTAGATCTTAATCAAGATAATCACAGACACACGCCATCTCTAGATGTATGACAAATATCAGTTGTTCTTAAAATGCACATTTCAAAATAATTTTGTAAGAACAAAATATCTAACTGCTATTTGTCATATATCTGGAGATGGCATGTGTGATTATCTTGGCTATGATCTAGCATCTACCAATGTTAATACAAAGTTGAGTGGATAATGTGGAAATGTTGGTAGTGTTTCAGTTTTAATTGACTTACGTTTAAGATTAGTTTTGTTATTGAAATAAACTATACCTTGAGCTTAGTTGGACATTTAGTCAATAAATTGTTTGGTTTAAAACTTCATTATCAGACCTCTATGTGAGAAAAACGCAAAAGAGCAATACACTGAACACCTGGCCAGCGTCACATGACTTGACTAATCTCCAATGAATAAGGTTTTAATAAGAATATATTTTTGAACTTTTCATAATGATTTTATTTTCAGTGTGAACAGAACATCATTGCAGCATTTGATCGGAAAGGAGAGTACATTTATGCTGGTAATGCAAAAGGAAAGGTAAGGCTGAATGAGTAGTATCTGCATTTTACAGTGATAGCTCAATGGTTAACAATCCAACTTGATTGTAATGTTTGGGTAAAGTCTTGATCAAGGCCTGTATAACGGAGGTTAATTCTGTATTTTACTCAACTGCCAATTTGGTTACGTGTTGAATTTTTGCAACTTCATCACTGAATTGTTACCACATGAACATGTTGGCTAGGGTATACAGGGGTAAAATGGGTAGGCTTGCGTTGGGGTAAAATGTGTAATGACGATGTTGATAAGTGCCACCAAAAGTATATTTTACAATTTTTTTTAGCCACAACCATTGGACTTAATTTGAGCTTTGTAATCGAACTTGAATTAAATATTTGCTTTTTTACCAACCAAAGGCCAAACAATATAGAACGTCGTATTTTTAGGCAGTAATTGTAGACAAATGTTTTAGTTCAAATATTTAATATTTGTTCTTTATGCATTTCATTGAGATTGTTTTTGCATTCTTGTTTTAGATGACAGTTGTGCACACCAAAAGTTTAAAGGTAAATTAAAACAGTTCCATTCACATATATTACATCTCTAATATTTTGTAATTACAATGTGGGCAAGATCTTCTCAGTTTGCATGATATTTAGGGAACCTAACACTGGCCTGCCTTTGTTTGGAAACGTGACTATCAACTTAATGTAAATAAGGCCATGTTTTGTTTGTTCTTTTTTCAAATTTGAAAACGTGTTCCTATCTTGTTGTAGGTTAAAGCTTCTTTTCGAGTTAGTACAAGTCCAACCAGTGCAAACACTGCAATTAAATCAATAGAGTTTTCCAGAAGAGGCAGGTTTGTACTTTTGGTTTTGTATTCTAACTGTAGTTGTACTGAGTGTACCAAAACAACGTGTACTGGGCGTCGCCCTTTAAGAAACATGTTTGTTAAATATTGTTACACATTATAAATGTGCACTGTTACATATTTCAAATATAGAAATATTAAATTAAAGTTTGCCAGAAATTTCTTTAAAATCGGTTTTGTATTTGCCAAGATATGGACAGCGAATGCTCCAAGTTACGCCAAAGTAAAAACTAGAGGTACAGTATTTGCACGATATCAACGTTTTGTTTGGTAAACAGCTGCAACAAACAGGGGGACCTTGTAAAACGAAGATCGTGGTTTCAAACATGACAATGCGATTTGTGATTTGAAAGAATAGATTTCATACTTTCAACTCAGCCAAACTAATATCCTCAGAAACGAAATTATAAACTTGTGCTGTCATTGTTTATTTTGATTGAATGTGCCAGAAGTGTGAAATCTATGCTTTAAAATTGCAAATCGAATAATCATGTTTGAAACCACAGTTTTTGCTCTACAAAATTCCCCTTTGTTGCTGTAACAAGCTTCGTTGCAAATATATTTTTTAAATCTTAAAAAACATTTTAAAAGCACTTGTTTGGAAATGTAGTTTTGCAGTTTTGGAAATAATTATAAAAAATATTTTTATCAATAACAAAGTTATATCAATCACACAATTATAAAAAATATTTTTATCAATAACAAAGCATATCAGTTAGTCTAACTACATACCGATACAGCTGTATCGACACACAAAAAGTTTTTGAAAATAGTTTAACTTTGGTCTTTGTTTTTCTTCAACAATCTCTTCAAGTTTATTGGGTTTACATTCTAAATCATGTTTGCAACGTCTTTCCATTTCAAAAATTGTTTTTACATCTTCTTTTTCTTCCACATGGCTTTTCAACATTTCCTCAAGTTGAAAAGTCAAGATCCTCTCTGGTTTTCACTTCAAATTCAATTTCCTTTGTAATTCTTTCATTGCAATTTTTGAGATTTTGCACTTTGTTTTTCCTTTGTGTCAAGCAGCCTTCTAACACTTGAATCTCACCTAGAAGCTCTTTACTCACTCCAACTAATTCACGAAGATTTAAACTTTTCATTACACTTGTTTTAATTTTATTTTCATTGCAAAGTACCCGTTTCTCAAGACGTACCAATTCGACTTGAAGTGTCAAATCATTATATTCTGGCACTTTTTTCAATTTCGTCCCTACTTTGTTGCTGCAAGCTTCAATATCTTTTTTGAGAACATTTTCTTCTAATTCCAAAAATTAAACCAATTCTTTAAGATCCTTGTTATCTGCTTTTAACTTATCTCTTTCTTCTACCATTTTGAACACTTTAATCTTTTCTGCTCTTAAAACAACATGTTCTTTAGCATTAGAATAGGAACATTATCTTTCTGGTCTTGTTTTGATTTGCAAAGCTATCCAAATGCAGTTAAAGACTGATGTCACATTGTTAAAGGTTGCCTGCATCTTTCGTTGTTTTTCCTTGATCTTCATCAACGTATTGTTGTTCTGTTGCGTCAAACCTTCTTCTCTGCTTTTAATCTCATCCAGATCTCTTTTCAGTTGTTTGTTTCCTTCAGCTAGATTCACAAACAATGTTCCTGCTTGTTTATGAGAGTTCCCCATTTCTTGTTCTTTGCCTAGAAAGTAAAGTTTTGAAAATTCACTATTGCATTTTGAGATCAAAGCAAACTTAGCGAATGAAGAATTCCTAAAATTTTGAACATTTCAAAGCATTGTCTGTCACATTAAAGATAAAACAGGAACTGAAACTGCTTATGAAAAGAATATAATTTTTCAAAGACTATAAAAGTTCAAATTTTAATAAATTTAAATATTTCAAACTTAAATTTAGCGATGTGTGAGCAAAATAACTAAAGCCAACTTCATGAAATTGCAATTTATTTATCTCAATCAAAAATTGTCAATACAGAAGAAACGTTCAACTTACATTCCAATACTGCATCATTGAGCTTGCAATTTGTTTTCGAGAGCTTCAATAGATGTTCATCTTTGTTGTTGAGTTCACATTTCTTTTGTTCAGACAGATTTTCATGTGGAAAAAACTTTGCGAATCAACAATGTTTTCTATTTCAAACTTATTAAACTATTAGATTTTATGAAACTATTAAATGTTACCAAGTTGCCAACGAAAGTTTTCTGGACATTTTATTACAAATTGTTTATTAACCTAAATATTTTATGAAATTACTCAATATTTACAAATTGCTGACACAAATTTCCTTCAAAGTATTTTGTTTTCACACTCATATGCATCTTCTAGCTTTAAGTATTTTGTGAAACGAAAAATTATTCATAGGTAACGCCATTTTATACAAGATAATTAACTTAATTTCCACACTGCATCATTGAGTTGGCAAATCGTTTCTGAGAGCTTCAAAACATCTTCATCTTTTTTGTCGAGTTCAAGTCGCTGTTGTTCAGAAAGACTCTTATCTGGAAAAGAAATTTTTGAACAATCTTACATTTAAATTTTGCTAAAACATTACGAGTTAACAATTGTGATTTTACAGAATTAGTGTGGTTTAATAATCTATTAGAATTTATAGAATTAGTCAATTTTTACAAATTTCTTACAACTCAAACTTGCTTCAACGTTTTTTATTCCATTTGAGAAGTAGTGTTACGGCAGAGTCAGTGGGGGATGGTATTCAATGTATTGGTCTAATACATCTTTTTTTTGCAGAAAGCATTGCAAACACGCAGCCTCAAAACATTGAATTTAAACTTAAATAATATTTTTCTCTAAGCACATATAACTTGCCTC
>JAYJMH010009396.1:0-24157 GCA_036873815.1 Phacellophora camtschatica
ATTTCTTGGTGGTCAATTTAAAAATTGATATCTAGCTTGTTAATATTTGCGCATTGAGAGTGAAGATGTTGAGGTTTGAGGTTTGGCTCAATTTTTTTCTCTATCTCAGAAATTACTTACTTTTAAGTACAAAAAGGTATGCAAACGTTTTTGTATTTGGCCTGAAACACGTTGGTGGGGTGTAAAAGCTGGCCAATCAGTCTAGAAATAACAAAAAATCCATTTACAGCAAACCGCAGCTAGCTGTTCTTATATAGAATTCTTATGTAGAAGGATTTTTTCAGACCCGATTCTCAATAATAAATCGGATCTGGTTGGACTTCAATTTTAGCGTTTCGGGTCGGATGGGTAAACTGAGTACTGGAAAAACATTGAAGTGACGAAAATAAGTATTCATTTTAAGGGACTCCGATACCAGCCCTTTTATTCACTTTGAAATTTATGGCGGAGCAATGTGCGACTGTTCCGCGTTAACGCACAGGTTCAAGAAAAAGCGCCGGCCAATTGTTTAGAATGTAGGACAGAGATTATAGTTCCTTCTTTACTTCCTTGTGCGGTGTTTACGTTTCTAAATTTAAAATTGAGGACTGCATCTATGAACTGTGTATGTTTTCGGTTTTTGTTTTGAAAGTTTTCTTTTCGTTGTGTGAAAACGTGTCGTATTTTATTTTTGGCATGAATATGTTGTTTTTGAATCTCCTCTGAAGTACAACGGGGAGTAAGCATTCAGTGTTTTGTGGTTTTTCTATTTCTTTTTTGATCCCTTCAGGACTTAGAGCCTGGATGCAAAGTGATAAATCTCAACTACGCTCTGCCCCACCCACCCTTGACCTTGTTGACGACAGGCAGTCAATTCGCTGGTCAATTTTGTAATAAATCTTTACATCAAACCGTTCAATCTGTAAACGTTGCTGGATGGCTATGTATGGCACATGGTATGAAAATATACAATACATGATATGAATATACATGACATGATATGAATTGCCGTTGATGGTGATGGCCTTGTTTTGAAAACGTTCTAATCCCAAAAGATTAACTTGATGACAAATTGAAGTTTGAATAGGCCCGAGCACAAAAGTACCTGCCCCATATGTGAAAATTGTAAACACGAGAACAACACCATCTTTTTAAATCGTCTATAAATTTGCCAGGTTCTTCAATGAGTTCAAACTATTGTACAGAAAATTAATAATCGGGATAAGTGGTTCCTTTGAATTGATGAAGATCAAGTTGTAACGATTTAAGAAAGATTGCCAGCCTGGGACAATACAATACATGGCTTCACTGTCTGAAGACGAAATCAGCGGAAATGGTGGCAGTTTCTGGAGCATTACACGCAAAACTTCGAAGAAAACCTCAAATAAAAGAAGCAAGTCAACACCAGATATGATAAGGTCATTTACGACGAGAAGTAAGGCTAAGATTTGCTTATTATTTAGAGGAATTTGAGGCAAAAAACATGAACCAATTTCATCAACGCTGTCAAAATGTCAGGGTTTTTAATTTAAGGGGCCTTGCTTGCGTTTGATTTTACATTAATTTGCTGTCTTGAAATGTTTACAGTATGACAGACTGAGTGAGTTAAAACAAATTTTGTACGACTTCGTACATCCACTACCTCGTTCAATTCTAAAACAGTTATTACAAGATTAAACAAATACGAATACATTATTCTAAGCATTTATTGAATGTGTCATCATGGCTATCATCTGTATCGCTTTAAAAACAGTAATTGATGCATTGTTATTGCTTACACTCCGGTAATTGGTTTCCAAGTAGATAAATTTATTATGTCTTTTTGTCGTATCAATCTCACAGCGCACAACAAGCAATGTTTTTTGAATGCAACTGTTATAAACGCTGTTGGTTGGATTTCAAATATGTTTCTCATTTTCATTATAATAAACATCATCATCGTTCATCAAATTAACGAGAAAAATAACATAACAAAATAATGAGAAAAATAACTTTTTTTGTGCCAAATTGCCGTCCCCTTCTAATTAAATCTTGAAAAATCAAGCACTCTCATTTAAGATGCCCCCGCTACCTAATTTTTTAGAACCCCCTGCATCTCGCGTGTTACAAAAGTGTGCTCTCTGATTACATTTTTACTGCAATATTCTTCTTAGAATTTCAAAGGGTCCTAGTCTGCGTGCAGACTCAAAATTCTCCCCAATTCCACCCCCGCTTATTCCAACTCCTGCTTGGGTTTCCACCCCTCCCCCGCTTATTCAGACCCCCCGCTAATTAAATCCTTCAGAAATTCCATCAACCCACCCACGGCAATTAGGCACCTGGGAGTAAATGAATGCTGGGTCCCAAGCTTGGATATTAATTATTAATATTATGTTAATAATTACAATGCATCATGATTTAGGGGATATTGTTTTCATGACAATGGAAAACAAACATTTTATTCAAATGCACCACAATTGTTTTAAAAATTAGTAGGGCTACCAATTTCAATTTTCATTGAAGACTTGTTCATTGTTGGAGAACAAGGAGATGAATTTATTCCTGAAGGTACCTTAATGTCCAGAGTACAGGTCGAAGTTTTGAGGCCATACTTTCCCATCCAAAATCTTACCTCAACTTATGCTCCAGATATGTTGTATATAATCAGGTTTTATGTGTATTATTTGTGTCAAAATCTTACTTCGACTTATATACATCAAACCAGCGTATCAGACCTTCAGAAATAGGCCTAGTAGCAAGGGTAATATATACCCCCCAAGTTGACTTATACGCCGGACATAATACGGACAGCCCTGTATCCCGGTTCTAACTTTTAACGACGGCGTTGCTGGAGGCACATACTCTTTTTCATTTTTTGAAACTTTTTCAAGAATTGTCCCCTGTACCATATGTAGGAGGCTTTTTAATGCTTTACTTGAAATAAGTAAATTTGCGAAAAAATATATGATAAAATATTGCAATTTGCTCGAAATATCAAGGATTCAGCTGCAGAACTCAATCCACAAATATCAACAGGCCCAATAGTAATAATGCAATGAAATAAGCAATTTATTTTTGAGATTCTTCGAAACGCAAAAAGGAAATAGCTACACGTGCTACTGTTTTCCTCCATATCGGAAAGGCCAACATTGCGCAGCTTGATAACACATTCAAGTTCAACAGTCGTTGTTTGTGTTGGAGGAATATCAACAGAATATCAGCGAAATCGATCAGGGCCATAACGAGGCATGGACGCAACCTTGCTTGATCGCTTTCCTAAAACTGCTGTGCCTTCGGTCAATTTTGTTTACAGTCAACACAGAAGTCAATTAGCGTTTAAAAGATAATAAAAAGTAAACTTGCAGATTTGTAAATGAGATGACTGTCGAGTCGGCTGGATTTGATTTGAGGTTACAATCAAATGAAATGTTGAGATGGATTCAGTGATTTGCTGTCAAAAAATCGAGTTCGACGAAGAGCCTGAAGAGGTTCATCAGGAGATGCTTGCTGTGCCAGGTAGATCTTCGTCCTAACCACTTTAAAAACCGTTTTAGTTCATAAATAAAGTTCTTTTTTGCGTTATGTTTCTATGGACTATAGACTTCATGGAAAATCTTTTATTGTTTAGTTTTTATGGCCTGCAACTCGGGATTATGGTCACTTTTATCTTCCTTTTTGTTTTTTGTGTTTTAATTTTTGCATCCAGTCTTGTCACAAAATATTGGCAGCAAAGAAGATGCACCTGATCACACCCCTAGGGGTATCGTCTTGCAAATTGCAGCTTTGCGTATTCTTGTTTTCATTTTCGTTATCATTGTAGGTTCTGTCAGTCGTACCAAACAGTATAGTAGCGTAGTTGTATTATGTTGTATTCTACCTTTGGGTAATATATTTAAATTGATAAAATTTTGGCTTTGCAGGACAACCTTTACTTTCGCTCTTAAGGGATTGGTCATCAAACATGGCGAGGAGGGATGGAGGAGAAATGTATTTGACATGAACAAATTTCAAGACCCTCCTTGTCAGTCCCCTTTTCGGTGGAAAAACATTTTACAGACCCCCTTGCACTAACCCCTCCAATTTCTTCTCCACCGCCTTCGCCATATCTAATGACCGGTCCCTAGAATCTTTTTTCGTAACACTGGCTAATAAAATGAGCTGAGATTTGACCTAGTCAATCCCAATTCAAATGTTAATGACTTTGTTTGCCAAGTAAATTTACGTATTATCCTCCACGTCCTTATACTGTTATACAATGTTTGTCGAACAAAGATTTTTCGAGATTTTCTTGAAGGCCGAAAAAATCCTCGGATTAGTTATTTTATTCAGGAAGTGAACATGTTTGATTCACAATCCTGTTGTTTTGGTGGTTTTCTTTCTTGGTTCTAACAGATTTTTGTATATTGGGCGTGTTCTTAAAACTGTGAAGGCAAAGCAAATGGAAATATTTCCTGTGTTATTTGGTATCTTTGACGTTTAACGGGCATTGTGTTCAACAAATAGGATTGTATGATCGTTTCAGGCATTGCTTGTCAACTAAAGATAGCAGTAATTTACTGTAGGTATAGTTACAGGTTTTTTTTCCGAAGAACAACTAGCTTTGGTTTAAAAATCCATTTCTAACCAGCTGTTTTGCGCACATATATAACAACGGCACACTGCAACAAGGTCTTCACTAATAGCGAAAGCCTATCTCCACCGCAATGAAGGTGGATGGAGTAAACAAACTGAATTTGACCACGAAATAAAGAAACACGGCCTGTTTCACCGCTGATAAGTCGTTACTAGACCAAAACTTACTTTCCGATAATACGAAAGTCATCAAAGAAATGTACCATGGGTAATTTTTGCCTGCAATGGCCGCTGGTTAGCAATGGGTCTTTAATAAGAACAGCTGGCCTAGGTTTTTTCTTATTTCTGGACTGATATTTAAAAGTTTGCTACCCCCACCCTTCTCAAAAACATATATATTGTGTGTTTCAGGTCAGGTTCTCAACATAGGAGTTATTGTTTCCTAAGCTCTTGTATCCCTGTGCCCTGTAAACGTCTGCTGTTTCCTTTTCCCTTGTATCCTTGTGCCCTTCACAGGCACAAATGTTAATACTTTCATGCAGCCAATCTTGAGTCACACAGCCATTCCACTGCAAGTTGTTGCAGATTCTATGGCAGGAGTTAGTTTTATATTTGATTACCTTTGTTTCAATAAAATTTACTCGGAAAGTCAAAGTCCCCAATCTTATATGAGAATGGCGGGCCAACACAGATCAATTCTATATTGCGGGTTTTATTTTCTTGCATCCTCAAATAACCTGTCATATTTGACAGCCATAACTCAATGAATATACTAATATCTGCAGGTGTTTTTCAATGACATGTTGATAACTCATTCAACAATTTCATTTTATTTTTCAGAACCGTTATCCACAAAAGCATCTGCCATTCTCGACGTTTTGAATCTAAAACTAGCATTTCTATCAGGTGAGACAGTGAAACAATTCTTCTTGAAAGCTTTTATATCAACTTTAACAATTGATAAATTTATTATTGATTGTCAATCCCAGTGCAGCATATTAATGCAAGGTTTCTTTTTAATGATTCATTACTTTTCGTTGCAATCATTTGGCTACCTTGACTACGGGAAGGGGGGTAGGATCCCAGGTTCCCAGCTTTGTTTCAGGTGAAATCTCGTTCCTGGAAACACTGACGTAAAAAAATTCCACTTTTTGTCCTGGTTATTCAGTTACTATTTTAGTGGATATTTGCGAGGCCAGCCTCGTCTGCAATCTAGCGTCAATGAACTTGGATATCTGGTTGCGTGTTGTGTAAATAAATAAAATTGATATCATTAAAACATTTTAATTTAAAAGTGTTCATCTCTCTCTCAGTCATCCCTGAATTATTTGCCCCAGGACATTTTCTTCGTTTCTAGAAAATTCAATCGAATTTCCCAGTGCCAAAAGTGGCAAATTACATGCCCTATTTCATCCCTTCAAGACCCTGTATCCCTTTCGATATTAGTAAATGATTACCAGTGACCTCAAAACGTTTGTACACTTACCCCTTTCACACATTCACACACGGAATAGCCATATGGCACATTGCTAAACAACCTTAAAGTTTATATTCATTTAATATATTTTAACATAAACTCATTTCTTGAAAGGAATTGGTTTGCTTGTGCTACCCCCTTGAGCAAAAAACATACAAAGGATTTACCAGACAATTGCAAATAATCCCGGGCGGGAAAGTAAGTCGTGAAAGTTGATCACGGATAGAAGTCAAGCAAATAACCCCCCTCACTTCTATCTAAATAGAGGCCTACATACTACATAACATACTACTACGAGTATTAGAAAAATTAAAGTTTAATTTATGATATATTTATTTCTCCTGTGATTTATATTGCTCCACATGTCCCACATTCCTTTTCTTTATTTAGGTGACCAAAATCAAAACACAGAATGTAGGATGTTTTTAAAAGCAGGATGTATGGACTCACGGAATATGAGACTTGCTCCAAGTCTATTTCGTTTTTAATCAGTAAAAAATATGTAACTGCGGAGGAAAATACCCTTTGGAGGAGAGACCTCAGGCAGCGGAGGAGAGACCTCAGGACAACCTGTTACCCAGGGCCGCAGTCTAGCACAAAAGCTCTGGGGACGAGGTTGACCTCGGGAAAATAAGAACGAAATATTTTGTTCTTATTTTCCTGAGATCTCTCATCCGCAGGCTGGGTATTTTCCTCCGCAGTTATATATATTTTATATAGATCTGAAGCAAGTCTACGGAATATAGGATATCTAGGAGTATACAAATTTTTTGGCTATCCTTTCTAGGTGGTTTAGACAAGAACGGGAGATGCATAGTGACAATACCATCATCAACCAGAGAACAAAAGGAAACTTCGGAAGGAACAACTAGATACGAAGAGCTTTCTGCTACACTACAATATCTCGATAAAATTCCAAGGTATGACATTTAGGACATTTTTAAATCACTGCTCAAACTTTTAAAGAAAATAACTTCATCCTAATTAAGATATTTAACGCGTTATAAAGTCAACTTTATAACAATAGAAAATCTACCAAATGATTGATTTTATTAGGTTTGAAATCAAAGATTTGAAATTGGAATTGCAAATCTCTTTAGCATCTTTTAAGACCTGCAATGTTTGTTCGACAAGATCTATCTTTGCTATTTTGGGGCCTTTTGGCTTACTGGCAAAGCAGCCAGGATTTAAAGAGGTTCACTTTGGCGTCGTTTGAAACCTTTTTGCATAACATATTGTTTTTTCATAAAACCATTGAAAATTTGTGCCAATTTTGTGTGTGTTTTTAAAGGGAAATATATGTAAAGTTTAAAGTTTGCAGTCAACTGATTTCTATCTCTTATGTATTGACATTTTGCTTTGTTTGTCGTACAAAATTGTGATGTTGCTTTTGAAAATCGTTTTAAACACGACGTGTTAAAATAAAACAATTTGCTTCATAGCCAAGATCATAAGGAAAGAGGATTTACTGTCATCCTTGATCTACGGGGAAATGTGTGGAGAGAGACAAAAAACCTTTTACGAGTTATTGCGGTGAGATTATTTTATTTCTTGTGTGGATGTCAAAATATTCTTTTTGAGTTTCTGGTTAACAGGGATGTGCCCCGGAAATTTTCAAACAAGTCACACCTTAAGGGTACTGTCTTATTGTTTCTTGTTGATAGCAGACTCACTTTTAAGGTTAGGTTGCGTTGTTGTATTTTAAGCATACAAACTTGGGTACAGGTTAGTGAACAATCAACTTAGCTTTAAAATGTTGCTAAGCTTTATACGTAGCTTAATTACGTGTTGAGTTATTTATCGTATAAAAGTTCATGTATTTTTTTTTTCAATGCAAAACCAGAGCCTCCATCGGGCCTATGCCAACAACAGAAAAGAAATGGAAAATAGAATTCTGATTCTCATAAAAGGCAAGAAAAATACAAAAATTAGGCAAAGACAATTTTTTTTAACTACTGTAAAACCCCAAAAAAAAAGAAAATTAAGAACCAGCTAGACTTCGCTGAGTACTTTCATGGCATTCCCTCGATATGGCATTCCCTCGATATATTGAGTACGAAATATATATTTGTGTTTTTGCACGAAATAGACTTGGTGCAAGTGTAGGAACCAGGCAGACTGAAATAATGTCACCAAAAAAGTTGAAGAATATACTTGTGTCCAGATCATGTCAGACCAGAATTGCAGGCTATTTGAGTAATGCTGATGCTACTTAAATTAAAACACTAAGTATGTCACAAATATTTCTTCAAGTGGCAACTCTATAGTAGCCTAAGCGCAGCCTCAAAACTCTCCTTACCGTTCTGCAACTTTAAAATAAGAAAATGCTGCACACTAAATGCTCAAAAATTATGTTCTTCTTTGCGGGGTTTTACTGTATTGTATTTTTAGAGATGCGTTTAAGTTCAAGAAAATACTTTCGAAAACAAAATTGACTTTGAAGAAAGATTGATTATAGTTGATTGAATATGGAGAACATTTTTCGAAAACTTCCATTTTTCATGTTTTTATTTATAACCAAAACTTGATCTTTTTTAATTGCCATTGCATTCCTTGATCAGTCACAATCAAGGCTTTGATTTTGCATAATATGTACTTCGTTCTTCGTAGGATTCGATGAGCTGCGTAAAGCAAGTTTTGATTATCAAGCCGGAAGATTTTTGGGAAAAGCGAAGGTCAAGTTTTGGGTACAAAATTCAGAGATCAGGGCTTGGATTTGACGTAAGTTTTCTTGAATGATTATTTTGATTTTGCTACATTGCCTTACGTGTGGGGGGTGTCCTATTTTACGGAACATGCAAATAAGCGATTTTTCTTAGTACGGAAAACGGAAATTGAAGCTAGCACCGATACGGAATTGCTTATTTCAAAGCACGGAAAACGGAAACAGCTAAATATTCACACGGAATATGGAAATAGAACTTCTAGGAGACCCCCACTTACGTATGCTTAGTTTATGAAAAGTCTGTTTGAATCATGATGACGTTTACAGAATTTTGTTCATGTGATCAAGGCTTTTTACTGTCCTACAATTTTACTGGTTGCATGAAGACCATAAAAAATTTCGTTATAATTTAGATCTTTTGAAATATAATTAGTTGAAGCTAACTATTTTCAAGAGAAATAATAAATGCCATAAAAAAGCCTGAAGCTGTTACTAAATATTACTTATACTCCCATGATACTACTACTTGGTGCACCTCGTGATCTATGGCCATGCTTTGGGTCCCACAAAATCGTTTCGTGTGCTGCTAATTCAGGGTGGCGCTAGCAGTGACCATGCCCTGTGTGCCAGAGCCTCAAAAAACAACAACAACAAAATAAAACAAAACAAAAACAAACAAAAGACAGAACAGTAAAGAACAGACAAAAAACAAAGAAACAACAGAATTTTCGTTCCTCGCAGTGCAATTTTTGATTATTTTCTTATGTATATCTTTTATTTTATTTTTAATTATTTTATCTTATTTCTAAATTTGCTGGCTCTGATACCCGGGGTACAGTAGACTCGCCCCAAGTCTATTTCGTGCCAAATCACAAATTTTATTTCTTACTCAATATATTCAGGCATTCGATATGGCATTGCCTCGATACATTGAGTACGAAATTAAAATTTGTGATTTGGCTCGAAATAAACTTGGGGCAAGTCTAAGGGCACAGTGACCCACAAACTGCATCCTTGGTACGGCTATTTTGTCTATGACCCTCGGTAGTCTACCATAGAGAGTATCACTCGACAGATGTTGTTTTCAGCAAATATTTAGGACCACTCGTATGTAGCAACCTTTCAAAGCCTTTTCCAGTGATTTTTTCAGCGTCCATGTCTCACCCGCCCGCACAAGAACATTGACTTGATTGTTTTTGTGAAGAAACGCAACTTCGTTTCTTGCGAAATTTTTGAATTTTTGTAAACTGAAAATTAGCTCTTTTTCATGTTCCTATTTTATACTTAAATACTTTTGATGCATTTATATAAGTATCTTTTTGTTTTTGTTTTTAGGTTGTTTTGCTTTCCACCACTGCTAAATTGTTTCAATATTGTGAACAATCTGAAATCGAGTGTGATTTGGGTGGGTTTTTGCAATACGAACACGATTCATGGATTAAATTGCGTCTGGTGAGAAATTAATTTCTATAGAGATTTAGTTTAAAATATAATACGGGGTGAAAAAAAAACGTTGAACGAATGATGGTTTTTCCCCCGTTTCTACTTTGAGTTACGCGGCACGCTCCATCGCAGCGTCTTAATTTCTTATCCCTTCCTGTGTATAGTTGGTCCGTCCTTTTCTTCATACTGGTCCGTCCTTATAAAGTTGATACTAACGACTCAAAAAAGATACACTTACCCCCCCCCCTGCAATAGCTTGTGAATCTCGGAACCTGCGGGGATTAAACAAACGAAGTGCGGGCATTGAACAGACTGATGTAAAGAAATTGTGTTTCTCCTTTGCATTTCCCTTTGCTTCGCATTCCCCTTACTAAAGACGCTGCGATGGAGCATCGGTTATCTGGTGTATGAGATATTTTTAAATTAAATTTTGCAAAAACAGATTTTATGAAATAAGCTTTTTGGTTATTTTATCAGTAATTTATTTTCATCTGTTCAGTTACGATTTAAATTGTTTTGATTAAAAAAATAATATTTTGGATGCTTTTCTAAAAATTTAAACATAACATAAGATTTAGTCAAAAATTATTTTCTTTTTCAGTAGCTTTTGAGCTCAAGAATCAAGAGCTCAAGAATTAACCATTGTTTTCATTTGATCATCAAATAATTTTACACACTCTTTGTTTTCAGAACTTTGAAAAGTTTGTCGAGAAACATGCTGGCACAATGAAGCAACTGAACGAAATAGAATTCATCCTGGATGAGAAAACTGTTCCCGAGGATGCAGAAGTTTGTCGAGATTATCTCATCGAACACGACTTACTTCAAAGCAGAATCTTTGAAGTCATTGAGAACATTGTTCCTTTAGGCGAAAGTGTTCGTTCTGAGTTGAACCTCCCTGGAGAACCTTTGCCTGGTGACCCTGTAGCTGCTTACAGTATGGACAGTGCTTTAATCGATGTCGAAATAGCTATGGACGGCCTGCGGGTAAAAGAAAAAGCCATTATGGAAGCATGGCAAGAAAAAAAGAGGACACTTACGCAATGTTTAAAGTTCCATGAATATGAACAAGGTTATTACAAGGTAATCTTGATCAGTTATCTTTTAGTACCTCGTGTATTTCTTTTCTTTTCAAATCTCTTTTGCATCTGGTCGCGTTGGAAAATCAGCCTTCTCGAGTACTCCGCCAGTATATATATATATATCCCTTTTACGCTGCTTCAGTTGAATGAATCTCAAAGTATCAAGAAGAATGAACCTTCCAGTTTTAGTTAACTGGAAGTTTGGTTAGTAGAGAGTTTTTAGTACCGCTGTTATTTGTTAATGATTTTCATTCTGTTATTTTTTCATTTCTATTTAAAAATAGGTTCTTGATTGGGTTACTGGTCCTGGATTCGAACTAGTTAGCGAGAACTGGGAAATTGGTGACTCAATAACATCAGCTGAAATGCTGCGAAAAGAACTGGATGAACTTGAACAAACAACGAAGGTGAGATTTTAAAAATATATTTTTAATAATAAGTGAATGATTGGTGCTTTTAAAGAACTGCCAAATTAGTTTCCATAGATATTTTAAGAGGGAATTTACCTAGAAAATAAACTGTTAACCTATAGAGTTTCTCCGCCAAGCATATATGCTATTGAACAGGTGGACACGACGTGGGGTCGCTTCAGATACCGTAAATTCTCGAATAAGCCCCCGTTAAATATTACAGTAGTTCAGTTAATTGCGAAAATGTTTTCGACAGAGAGCGAAGATAAAATTTTACTCATAATGATTAATCATGTAATCATATGGCAATAGGGTTGCAAAATGGGGAATTGAATTATAATATGATATCAAAGAAGGTGGTATATCTTCTTTGGTACTACTCTAACAAATGTATTATACGTACAATTAAATTTCACATTAATTCCAAATAATACCCACATGTGAGTTTATTTGAGGGAGCAGGCTTAATTGCAATTATGAATTTTTAGATGGGGAATTATTCAAGGGGGAGCTTATTCGGAGGTGGGGGCTAATTCGAGGATTTACGGTAACTACCTCCTGCCTGCATCCCGACGGAGGTCTACCGCTGCAGAGATTTGGATGGACGAAGAAGCAGGCACCGGAATGAGGATATGAGTTCTCTTTTCTCTCCCGTCTTTGAGATAGGTTGGACCTGCCAGGAGTAAACTACAGCTGGCATAGCTTTAGGGGGTCAGTGAGTTGCGTAGCTTTAGGGGGTCAGTGAGTTGCGCAAGCCCCGCCACCACACACGAGGTAATAATCGTAGTAGGGGGGATGTTTGAAAATAACAATATTAGTTGCTTATTTAAATACTTTTTCTTGCTAACTTGTTTAATGTTTGGCATGTTTCTGTACGTTTTAGTGATAAAATAGTTGCATTTGGTTTTCCTTATTTTCTCAGTCCCATATTTTTTATGAAGGTCATGAAGGATTTGGTAAAAATGATTTTAAGTTGATACTGACGCGTAGACCTACAATCTCTACAAGGGTTTAGTATGGTCATCTTCTCCGTATTTGACACTTTGTATGATGTACAGATTTATCATATACAGCATACAATTGCTTTCATTTCTTTGGTCAAACATAATTTTTGTAAAAGTGGCTTTCAACATTCCTTTTTAGCCATACATTGACCTGTTTGGCGCTCTCAGAGAGGCCTGTCGTTTGATGTTGCAAGAAAATCACTACGCTTCAAAAGAACTTCAACATCGAAGAAAATATCTTGACATGATTTGTAAAAGTTTTGCTGATTACATGGGAAGAAAGAGAAAGATGGTTTTAACATCTGTAAAATTTCACAGGCATTCAGCTGAGGTATGCTGCTATTTGATCTAGATACTTTAAACTATACCTCTTTGTTGACATTACCTGGTCGACAGGGGCGTCACTATTGGGGGTGTATATAAGGGTGTCGCCCCCTCCTTGGAATACTCATTCAGATAAACCTTTTGGCAAAAGTGGAATGAAACATTTGGGTACTTGTTCTGCTATTTGTTGCTGGTTCTTCTGGAGGCATCTCGTATCACCGGAGAGTTGGTCTGCGTAGGTATGATGGCGTTTTTCTGCTGTTGCACGACCATGTTTTGGTTGTCACAGTAGCATGGAATCCGCCATTTCTTTTTTGCTACCATAGCAGTTGTAAGCAAATCGAAGTGTTTGCTCCCTAATGGATTTATGTTAGAGTTATTTTAGAGTTGTACCTTTGTGTGACTTGCTCGTGTTGATGGTGTTACTTTAGAGTTTCACTTTGGTGGGAGCTTTTGTTTAAATGATATATATTTTTTATTAATATATAATTAAACCTTATGCTTTTCTCTGTATAAAATTAATTTAAATCAATAAATTAAAATTAATTTTTATTGAGATCTGACCTTTCTTTGCTTATTTTGAAATTTAATTCGAATTGTTTTAAAATCCTATATTCTTTTGCAAGTGTTTTATTTTAGTAACTTTTTAAATTTTTTGTAACTTTAGTTTGCTCGACGACAAGATGATCTCTTGGATTTTTTATGCGATTCAGATTCTCTCACAGATAGTGTCACTAAAATTGAGAGTGTCTTGGATGAATTAAAAGTGAAGATTGAAGGTAACATTACATTAGAATGAGTTTTTTAACAGTACCCGGGAGAACAAATTTTCGATATCTAACATAATATTAAAGCATCTTTGCTGAAAATCCTTTAAATATTTTTAGAGAACTTACTGTTTCAAATCCAACCTTAACCGTTAACCCTACGGCACATACCCGTTATATATTAGAGTGTACATCCCCTGGGATCAAAAGTTAATCAATTAATCAATTAATCAATGAGTCTTCGGCTACCTCTAAAACATGGAATGTTAGAATTTTGAAATCTGCTTTCTGCCCTCTGTCCTCTGCTTTATTGCCATCTTTACAGTAATTGTGTATTCATGTTTTTTGTTTCATGGATTTTCATGGAGCTATTGCAAACAATTGAAACAAGCCAGACATTACTATTTCATAAGTAACTTATAAAAAAAATATAGAAATATAAGCAAAGAAATATGAAATTTACTTAAAATGAGTTATTTTTGTAAATTCTTAGCGAATAATTGACATAGGAGTATGAGGCGGGGATTGGTGGGGGCCGTATTCGGGCTAATGATACACATTGTATTTATTGCTGTTTTTTTTGCTAAATGTTGCCATAGCCGGACCACAATGTATTTATTGCTGTTTTTTTTGCTAAATGTTGCCATAGCCGGACCACAATGTATTTATTGCTGTTTTTTTGCTAAATGTTGCCATAGCCAGACCACATTGTATTTATTGCTATTTTTTTTCGTAAAGGTTAACTCATCTGAATTTAAAGTAATCAAATAAAGTTATTTCTTTTGCTAAATCGCCTTTGCAGTTCGATTCCCAACCTCGTACTCGTTCTGTATCTAAACCTCCCAATTCTACAAAATTATGTCTCTCCTGGCAACTATTCCTGCATCATTACTGGAAGGTATTTCTATTTTTAACTTTGTAGGTGTCAATGAAGTAGCCAATCAAACATACCAAGAAGGCAGTAAAATCATATCACTTGGAAAAGAGCCATTATTTAGTGCAACAGGCACAAACATCACACCAGATTTTAACAGAGTCATAGAACATTGTCAAACAGTACTTGATGAATTGGTTGAACGAAAACAAAGATCAGATGAGTTATCAGAAGTTCGGAAATTAAGACTTCAACAATGCTTGCAGCTGAAGACGTGCGAAAGGGACGCGGAACAGGTAAAAACTGATAGATTATTTATATATATTTTCAGTATTACTCAAGTCTACATCAAACGCCATCTATTGTCCATGTCGCATACAAATTTGCGCAATTAAAAACAATGGATTGGTTTTGTATCTGTGAAGAGGCTTTTTTGCAAATTTTGCACCACGTTTGTTTTGAGAAAGCTATAAGGGCCTTGATATTCTTAGAAGCTTGAAAGGAGAGTCTGCAAAGTTTTTTGCCACCAAAAAGATAATCATTAATAAAAAGGTGACTGAAAAGGGGCTCTTCAACTGATTTTGTAACGAAATGGACACGCCAATTTCAAAGCAATTGGCCATTCAAAAGACAAAGGGGATTCTCTTAAGCAGAAAATCAAAACAAATAAAGCTATGTTTTGATTTTCTGCTTGAGAGAATTTTCTTTGTCTTGAATGACTATTCGCTTTGAAATTGGCTTGCCGGTTTCACCATTGCAAATTAAAATTTGGTGCCAAATAATAAACCCTAGAATACGGTTGTTTATGGTATTATGTCCCGCACAACACTCAACATTTATATAACTGGATATTGTTTGGCGGACGGGTGCTCTTTTGCAGACCAATAGCAATAGCACTTCAGTTGCCCCATTTCCCCCTTCTTAATGGGCCTTGCATGATGTATAATAGGTGCAGCATAGAGATTTTATTCTTATTTTCTTTTATTGCTTAGGCTGTTGAATGGATGAAAGAATTGTGTGATGTGATGGTAAACACACAGGTTGATCTTGGTCGCAATGAAAACGAAACGCAAAATTTGCTAGAAGAACACGCAAAATTTGAAAAAACTGCAATGGTAAAATTTAAACACATTTACTGTTGCTTTAGAATAATGTGTAGAAATTTTATAGAACATGCATTACGTTACGTTACGTTAAACCGGGGAAATACACACTCACGAAGAAATATTTTTGCAGACTTGCCGAATTCTTGTTGTTGTTGTTTAAATACCTTGTGGCCTCAAAAACATGTTTCCACGCTGGCAAAGCTCCTATGGAAGAGCTTTAGATTTGTTAATTTTGTTTTTGCTTCTACTGATACTAGAGGCGTAAAGTTTGGTACCTTTTTTGCCAAAATTTACTAAGAATCCCTGAGCTATTTAATGGTTATTCTCGAAGCCATTATGTAGTGTTTTCAGCAGATTGTAGCAGCAGAAATCCTCTATTTTTGATTTCAATGAATATGAATCAGTGATTATTTTTGTAGATTTTGGAAAAGGAGGTATCAAACTATGAATTAAATTTTATTTTATCAAATTCAAACAAAAATAGGAGATGTTTTTCTTCAATTTTTTCATTTGACTCCAATTTTATGCAAAATAAACAATGATCTTTGCACTTCAGGGAACTTATGATTATGGAAAACAACTCTTATCTGCTGCTCTGGTTTTGAGAAGATCATGCCGATATGACACCACAATAAACGAGATAATGACAAATGAACTTGAAAACATTTGGGAAAAGTTTGAAGTTGGATTGGAAGAAAGAGGACAACGACTTGTAATGGCTGGAAAATTTCACAACGCAGTTGCTAAGGTTTGTTAGAAAAGATGTATATAGATAGTAGCTACTTTTTAAAAATTAATAATCGACCTAATACGCAATTGGTACATGGTCTAACCAAACAAAAACTACTGAAAAGAAACAAAAACAAAAACAAAGAAGAACTACAATATGTAACCGATAAGAGAAATTTTGTGCCTACAATGAGAGAAATCCAAGTAGCACGTGTGTTTCCTGGAACGGTGACAGCTGGCTCAGCTCACTTGACAATTCTTGCAGTCTACTCTTATAGGCGTGTGCGTGTGTTTAAGTGGTAAAAGCATCGTGTTTTGAAGCTAAAATTTCTGCAAGCGCGGGTTTGAATCTTGTCATCGAAGCTTTTAAATATATAACCAAACAGCTATCTCAGATGTTCTTCTGAAGTGAGGTCGGTAAATGATTAGCGGTTTTTAGAACTGGGGTAAAATAATCGAAATTGACAAAGACTAGGAGTATTGCTTACTTTCTTAAAAGTACCTGGCATGCTACTTCTGGTCAAGACATCACTAATTATACATTCACGTTTTTAATTTTTTCATTAAAATATCTTTTAATGATCAAAATCAAAGATGCATCAGAGTTGATCTCAAGCGCTCGATGTGAACAAAATAATCAAGAGAGGTAGCTGGGAGCACTGACCCCTGTAGGTACAAAGATTTACTTTCCATTTCTAAAGGTGCACACTCTTTTTGATCGTTTTTTTATTTGTAGGCTGTTCAAGAATTTGAAGATGTGTCAAGCAGCAGCCTTGCAGATTATTCCTTTAATTCAGATGACCCAAATGAAATAATTCATAACATTCGAGAATCGCTACACGAAGGGTTTGCTGAAGTACTTGAAATGGGCGAGACTCTGATCAACCGCTTGAGATATTCGTTGATACCAGAAGATGACGCAGAAGAACCACCCGAGACCGCGCGGTATGAGTTTCAAGGGATTTTAGATGAAATAAAGGCAAGGGAACAAGCAATTGAAGACGTTGTTCGTCACTTTCAAAAACACGACCGGCCCAACACTCCGGACATGATTGATGGTAAAAAGCAGAGGCATGTTGTGACGGAAACGCCGCTACTTGTAGAAGTGGAAGTCTTTGAGCAAGAGATGCCACCAGAGTTGTTTGATGAAAAAACAAATGCGGGAATGGATATAAAAATACAGATCCAGGAGGTATTTTGCAGCTATTTTAAATTTTGTCAGTGCAGCAGTTTTTAACAGTTGAAGAGGAAGTTACAATAAGTAATACTTTCCGATCTACGAAGGTAGATGACAACTCTTGTTTTAATTTTTTTATAGAATCTTAAAAATATTTTATCTCTGATTTGAGCTGAGTAAAGAAGCTATCGAAATAAAGAAATAAAGAAAATGTCGGCTTTTCTCATGGCTTTGATTTTTTAGGTTTCATTAATATTTTAGATTTTATTTTGTTTTTAATTTTGTTGCTTTTGTTTATTGGGAAATTTGAAAATGATTTTATTTGGTATTTCAGCAGGGTTGGAGCTAGAAATTTCTATTGGCGGGGAGGGGGGGGGGTCTTTCAGCACTGATTCAAAATTGAAAGGAAGTTTTTGAAGTCATCTATGTTTCTGTGAGGTATTAATTAAAGTTCAATTATATAAGTTTATAAACTCTTTTTTAATATTTTTTTTTTCATTAATTAAAAATAACAATTATTAAAGCTACAAACTACAAGTACATTAAACTGTGACATTCATGGCGAGGAAAGAAACGAGGTCACCGAGTCCTCACTATGAAAGCCACTTACATTTCAACTAAAGGTTACACCATACAAGAAAAATAAGTTGAAAGAAATAAGGAGGGGGTGCTGCTGTTTATATTTCAACATTAATTTAACCTTGCCGAGGCTTTCATGAAGGTAATGGTTGCTTCTAATATGATTCTGTTTGCAACTGTACCCAAATTTTGATCACCAAACAAGAGTAAAGGACAAAGTTCTTTCGGATTTACATCAGCAACATTGAATCCATCAATGTCCGAGAGTTGGTCAAAGAGATCTTGGCGCAATATGCTGTATAGAGGACAGTGCAGGAGAAAATGCTCATTGTCCTCTTTACCAGTGCCGCAGATACACATTGGACTTAAACAAGCGAAGTTATGTTTAAATCTATGCCCATTCAAAGCACTGAATTCAACCCGAAGCTTGGTTAAAAGTCTTATACCCAGGATGTCACGAATGTTATAGGTAGGATTATTTCTTGGCCTGATGATAGGAAGCAAATTCTTTTTAAACTGAGAAATCGAAGGAGAATTTCTTACCTTATTCTCAAGTAGGTTCCATTTAGATATGGTATTTTGGAAATACGAGTTCGAGTACCGAATTGTTTTTCCAGTAGGTTGTTCGTAACAATGTGGGTTTCTTAGATTATAGATCAGATTTAGCTGCTGGGGTATCTCAGAAAAAAGGTAATCAGGCGCTTTGGATTTGCACAGAGAATAGAAATGGCATAATCTTCGATACCATCTAAGATGGTACAGGGTTTCCCATCCTAATCCGTCATAGAATCTTTGCTTACTTGTATCTCCTGTGACAGCTAGTGCAGCAGAGTATTGGGTCTGTTCTAACTGTTGTGTGAAATGAAGATGCATTTCAGGGTCATGTTTATGGTATATGATATCTCCATAATCCAAATGCGGTCGAACGTAAAGCTTATAGATTTGCTCAAGAACTTCTCTACAAACGTATTTGGAAAGGCATTTTACCATACCAATCCCTCTGCGCGCCTTTAGGATAGCCTCTCTTATATGACTTTGGAAATCAAGTTTTGAGTGAAGAATCAGTACTAGGTGCTTATGTTAATTTTTTGAGTCAATCGATAAATACAAAAACAATATTTTAGTTATCTCAAAATTGCAAGTAGCAGAAAAACCGGTTTCAGCGTGATGTAATTAATAACTACATGACTATCATTTTATTTTTTTAAATATAGGCTAAGAAAAATCTTGACGATATGGTTATTCAATCTGAGGAAAAAAATTTGAAAATTGGAGTGAATTTTGAAGAAGCTTGTGCATTGAGAAAGGAGCAAGATAAAATTGAAAAACAGCTTCAGGTAATGGTTTTATTCTTTCATGAAAAACTTTGTGTATAAGGAGAAATATAGCAAAGTTTATAAAATATGATAAATTAGTATATGTTATCACATTGATTCACTGCTAGTCTTGTTCGTAGGAAACATTTACAGAAATAAATTTTGGTGGGATTATTTTAGAATCTCGAACTGAATTTTCAGCATTCGAACCAGTCGGTGCATCACGCACAAATATTTCTTCTTCTTCTTCGTTTTTAATATTTGCAGTCGACCACAGCATAGTCCAATCAAGTCTTGTCAACAAAGAAAACTCCGGAATGACAAGTTCAGTTCGGGAATTCTTCATTGACCAGCCTCTTTCCCGAACTTTTTTCAATTAGCCAATGAAATGGCGTTATTTGCCTGGATTTTCCTTTCTCATCTTCTGATTGGTGGTACAAAAAGTCGTCCAGAAATTTACATCAAAAGATACCAGGCTCTTGTTGAGCGTGTGGGTTTTTTCTCCGTATCTCCCCCGCAGTAGCGAAACTCAGGGGTTTGTTGTAGTCAGGCTATATTGTCACTACAAATCGCTTGTTGGTTGAAACATTTTCAATTAAATTCAATAGTCAAAACGATCTGATTAAGATAAGAGGTCGAAGTTTTTATTCTGATATGGTTTTATAGAAAAAACAAACTACGGAAAGTCACATAGCCAATGACATAGTCAATGCCAGTGATAAAGATAACCTTACAATACAATCGGTCGTGGTTTTCCTTGCGTAAGTTATTCTCTCTTTGGTAGGCCTATAGCTTTTACTTCTCACAGTTCTTTTCACATGTTATCTCTTTCGAATATTTCTAGAAATTAAGGCAGAATAATTTGGCAGAATAACTTATAGAAATTTCTATTTTCCGTTCGTTCATTTTTCAATACAACAGAAAGACTGCGCGCAGGCTAAATAACTTGCGATAAATGGACATAACTTTTTCGTTATTGACGGTGATTGTGGCTATTTTATGTAACGGAGGGCAGGAAAATTGCTAGAATTTGAACATTATACCTATGGTAAAATATCGTTCGATAACGATACAATTTTTTTGCGAACGATGCAGTATTCTCCCGGTAACTCGAACCATCAAGGGAATTAGAGATACCGAATGTTCGAAGGACAGTTCACACGGCACATGGGAAATTGTTTGAGTTATCACTAGTTCGAGTCAAGCGAATTCGACTTATCTAGATTATGCTGTATTTCCATCTTGTAAAAAAAAATATGGACAAAAAATGACCGCAATAAAAGAAAATTTCAGCAGCATAGCATAGAGGAAAAATGTTTTTTATACGCGCGCAAGTTCATTGACAAGGTTTTGAAATCGAGGTTAATGTGTCGCATATTTGAAAAATGCCGCGAAGCGATAAATAATGGAATTTTTCCCTACCATTACTGCCAGTGTCAGCAAGGTTTGCTCCGTTGTTTATTGTTTGAAGGTTACAAACAATAAATAAAACCAATATGGCGAAAGTTGCTACAAACAAAATATAAACAAGTGAATATTTTCTTCCTACCAACGCATCCAATTTTTCCCAGCGTAACTGATACGAAATTCGAACAGAATAATAAATTTTCTATCAATTTAAAAAGTTTCGCGATGAGAGGCTGCGTACGGATTTTGAGAAAAAGACAGAAATTTGACCATTTTCTGTCAACAATTTTTTAGCAAAATTTTAGTAAATGTTGAAAGTACAGGCGTAACTGGAATTCTGAAAATCTCAAACATATCGTTCTGAACGGAAATCTTGGATACGGGAAAATAATTACTATGGCACATGCAAATGGCCTAAAAAAATTAAGTTCCCCTACCAGTACTGCGAGTGAAATTTGAAGTATCATTTTTCCCAATTTGTTTGGCGTATCCCACCGGTATCTATATTTATTTTGCTCAGATGTTATAGAATATCTTCTGGGAAAATCTTAATGAGGCTGCGTCTAGTTTTGGAGAAACATTCTGACGAATAGATCCTTCGGTTTCGTAATTTTTTCTGGTAATGGCAGCGAGAATAATTCGATTTCTTGAAGTAATTTCAACATGTTGACAACATTGAACTTTGGCGCAAGTAATCCTTGACATCACAGGTGTGCAGCCAGCCAAGTTTGAAAGACAAAAGAGCGATTCCCAAGGGTGGAAGAGGCGTTCGAAATCCATTGATTTTCTTCCTGGCAAAATTCCAAATTTTTGAAATCAACATTGATGCACAGGCGCAAAATGCTCTTTGGTCAGCAGGACAAACATTTTCCTTCTTTGCTCAGCAGCATGTAGTAATTTTGCTGCGTCATATTTAAATCTAAATCAGATCTAAATTCCAATCTAATTTTTAATTTTTAGCTGTTTTTGAGAACTTTATCATCAGGAAGGTTACTTCTTGTTTTCTGCTTTGAAGTAATACGTTATTAGGCCTTCCTTACTTTGTATGTTTCTGCAGCCATAGCAATTACGCATACACAGCAATTTCCGATGATCTGAGAGCTGTCAATTCAGTTGGAATCAATAGCAACGGATAAATTTTTCAAATTGAGATATAATATTTGCAAATATTCCTGAGAGTTTTGTGTTTGTCCTTGAATTTGTAACGCCTTTTTGATTAGGAAATTATCAAAATTTCTCAAACAAAGGGGGAAATTTATTGGGAGAACTGGAGATTAGATCTGAATTGAAAAGCGCTGGAAATTAGGCGCTGGAAACCATTTGCGATCTGGTTGGGGTGCAAAAATGTAGTTAAGTTATTTTATTAATAAACAAAAACGTAAGATTATGGGAGCAGTTTTATTATGTGTAGTTTAATAGTTCAATTTCTCTTGCGTGCCAGATGTTGCACCTGATATCGCATACCCTTATCTCTGACAGTTTTGGAAAATGTGACCCCTAAATCTCTGATTTTTCTCTGTGCTACTCTTATATACTCGGGAAACTGTATAGTCAAATGAGCACGGAACATAATTTTGTTAAATCTTTATAAAAATTGATTGATTGTGTATATGCCCATAATTCTTTGACCTGACGAAATATTGAAAATAAATATTCTCCTATTTTGATAATAAATATACTATATTTTGAATAAACTCTGTCCAAGATACGCGACAATCATATGCCATTTTCTCTCAGAGATTCTGGGAAATCCCATCTTTTCAACTTATGCGAAAATGTTTCTATTCATATTCATATTATACTATTTACATTTCATTTTAAAAAACTTGCAAGGAAAGAACACAATAGGTTCCAGATTACCGAAAACTTGCGGCGATGAGAAAAGTAATTTGAAAAAGAACACCATGAATAACACCAAATACCAACATCGTCTGCTTTAATTCATTATCAAATTATTATTTTGTAAACCGAATACAATATGCACAACCCGAAATTTTTTTGAGAGTGGAATTTTTTTCTTAGCAGAAATTATGAAAGTAAAAAATAAATTTGACATCTTCATGGGAGAAAAACTAAACGAAGTTCAAAATCTAAAATTCCTTGGTGTCTTATTGGATTCAAAGCTAACATGGGAGAAAAATATTGAAAAAATTAAAAGTGAAATAATTAAACACTCTGCCATTTTCTATAAACTCAGATATTTTGTCCCAAGAGAATGCTTATTAACTCTCTACAACTCACTTGTTAATTCTAAAATTAGTTATGCCCTTGAAGTCTATGGCGCTGCATCTGTCAGATTTACCAAAGTACTTTAGACATTACAAAATAGAATCCTTAAAATACTGCTATTTAAGACAAGAGATTTTCTACAAATTACTTGCACAAAGAATCAAACAATTTAAAAATAAAAGATCTATATAATTTAAATTTATAATTTAAAGTCTTAAAAATAATCAAAGACTACAAATAAGGAAAAAGAGGGCGAACAACCTAGGTAGTTTAAAATTATAAAGTAGGTACCTAGGCTGCTCTGACTTTGGCCACCCAACGAGGTTAGGGAGCCAATAACCTGAAGGAAAAAAAAACCTACCTAGCAGCTAAATATATACGGGATAGAAAAGGACTTACCAAACACATACGCAAGGACAATCACACTTATTCTGTAGGTAGGTATGTACATAATTATGTGCACTCACTTTTTGAACCAGGTACATATATGTAAACATAAACAAGCTCAAGACTGGCTTTCACTTTCATAGAATTGTAAGGGCAAGAAGCCTGAAGTTAATTGCTTTTGTAGTAAACTGGAACTGGAAATTGTGCGAAGATTTGGTGTGGCTGAGCTTCGCCTCTTCTTATTAGCTATTCTTTACTTAGTTAGTTTATCTAATAATACTTACTTTGTGTTACTTTGTGTTTGTAGACGCGTCGCCTGAAGCTGGCCTTTGCGCCGGGAAAAAAGTGCTATAATTTTCATTTAAATTTGAGAAATGAGAATTACTCTCCTCTCCTCCAAATGCCAGACCTATAAATGTGAGTTTCCCTCTAATTGGGTGGCTATTTACCGACCATTAGGGGAAGGAAATGTCCCTGAGAAAAGTCATCAACTCTGCGTGGATCATAAAGTAGAAATGCTATTCATTAGTGTTGAGGTCACTGAGCCACAGTGTTTAGAAATATTGTCTTCGATTCTGTTCAATGGCATTATGCTGCTGATAGTTTCCCTTTAAACTGTGTGTAGAGTTTTTTTTTCTCCCCTCCAGGGGG
>JAYJMH010009407.1:0-24150 GCA_036873815.1 Phacellophora camtschatica
GATTTGTTTCAACTACTATATATCGCAAAAGAGCTACTACAGCAGGGAGCAGGCCTCGTTGTCCAATAAACTTTGAAAAATCGAAATCAAAAAATCAAAAAATAAAGTTTACAAAATAAAAGTGTCACCAAAATGAAATTAGTGGGCTCCAGGAATCCATGCTGTAAATATTATGGGCTCCAGAGATCCCCCTTTGGGGCCCTCTACAATCCCATTTGCAGAACTTTTTTCAGCTTTTGTTTGTTATCAGAAATGATCCTAATTTTTGTCTAATTGAAGACCTGAGACACATTTTCATAAAATTCAATTCAGTGCCTAAATAAATCAATACAGAAACAATTTCTAATTCAGCATAATAGCAAAGAACATTTCTATAATTTTTCAAAACCGCGTGAAAAATAACTAATACTTTTCTGTTGCTTGTCACGGTCTATTGGTTTATGCAATCACGTGTATAATTGCAGGTATCTGATTGGTCCTTCACCGTAATTTCCTGCTTTGTTTTTGATCTCGACTGATCAGATTCTGGTACCAGCGCGATCAAGGGTACCATGTCTTTTTTCTCTGGTGGAGCGTACGATCATTGCTCTTTGCCGTCCTAAATACATTTTGATAACAATAGGCCTAATTGTTTGATCTCATAACAAACGAAAAGTTGGTTGAATTTTCAAGTTACTGCTGACATTTAGAATACAGAGTTGGTAAAATGAAGTGGGAAAGTTTACTTGTAACAATAATTTCTTGCTTTGTTGTTGGATTTTGTTCGAAACACAAAGGAAATCACAAATCAAAATTCGCTAAGACGAAAACCAGCCCAACGCAGACACATTACAAATTACCTTTATCGCAAGTTGAAATTCAAACGGAAACGCAAGGAAGACCAAAAAATTCTTCATCGCATCTGAGATCTGCGCTCGACGTGCTTGCTCCAGAAAATGACGTAAAATCTAATTCTGAATACGCTTCTCCGCTATCAATGAAAATAGTCACTGAAAAACTTCATAGTGAAATTCCCAGATCGTCAAATGGCCTAGACAACCAGAATACGTCTCGGAACGATGTTGTCTTTGAGGTAATTGAAATGGAACCTTTTGGATCAACAAAATCTCGCCTTAACATGAGATTTTTTATTTTAACTGGTCTTTACGTTGCATCAGGACTTGTCAGTATTATAGCGATGTATTGTATTGCAAGGATTGTTGTATCACGACGCAAAAGGCATCAACAGTATATGTTGTTGACTAAATCAGACATGGACTATCACAGAGGAGGGGGTGGAATTTGATTGGACCGAGCTATCCTATGAATGACAATTTGAATCGTTTTTGAGTCTGAGTAGAAGCGAAGAATTTTTGAGTAAATCCATCAGTTTTGTTTGAACAATTTATGCATCATATGAAACGTGAATACTGCCGTTAATTCCAACTTAGTATACTGATGAATTACAAGAAGGACAAGAAACACATTATGTAGTTACGCGCATGCGTAGGAATGCCTTTTCAAATGCATTACGTGTTTGCAATGTGTGGAGAAATCGAAATTGACAGCAACTAAACCAGATACTTTGGAATTAGCAAGACTATTGACTTTTGGATTCGAAAAGAAATAACGTTTTGCTTACAAAGAGAAATAACACAATCTTGAAAATGAAGTAGAAAGGAAAAACATTGTACGATCATTGATTTCCTTTTTTTAAATTAACTACAAATTAATTGTCTTACTTCGCCGAGCTTTTAGAGTAAAAACTCACCACTTTAATTTTATCTTATTTCTGCTAAAAGAAATTTTCGACAAAGTAGATGTGATAGCATCTCTTTCAAATCTTGACGTGCTCCTGTATTTGGCCGAATTTAGAAAGAATTGACACCTCGCGCTATTGTTCGAGTAAGAATTGCGTCATCTTTGGTCATTTTATTAATTTTTTTAGATTAATCTACATGTTTTTTAGGATGTTCAATCGTTGGAATTCTTTCCGATCGCGTGAAATAAATAAGTTACAGAAGTTTAAAATTTTAAAATCACATTTTCTATCTACACATTTCTTGTAAGATTGCGTGTTTTTGATTCAGACTGACCTTGAGAAAGCTGATAAATTACATAACGGAAAAGCACTCGAGATGTTCATCGACTAGCCTCAAATGAATAAAAAGGTAATCATTTAGACGTGCAAGTAGTTTTTATAATTCCTAACATCGAGATTGAAGAAATGACAATATCGAAAACAATTGGAAGTTGGTTATCTCTTACAACAGAGAGATAAATTCATTTCATACATCTAGTTCCAATGTCCACAAAAAATATTCACATGTATAGGAGAGTTTTCAACTAACATCTGACAAAATACATCTGACAAAATACATCATAGTTTATGTCAAAATTTGCGTAAATTCAAGTCGTCAAATGTTGGCATGCTTATATTATCAAAGAAGGTCAATTGAATTAAGTCCAATGATCTGCTTTCTCTTCGATTGCTTTTGAGCTTTCGCCAACTACACGTCCAAATCTGTTAAAGTGCGTAACCCCAAAAGTAGAATTCTTCTTAATCAAATTCCGTTATAATTAATGACCTATTTTATTGTAATTTTGGACATAAATGATTGACATATTTGGATATATATTATCATGGTTAATAAGGACAATAGGCGATAAACTCAAGCAATTCAGTCTAAAGGAGCCCATTGTTATCAACAAAGTCATTTATCAGTTCGATGTTTATAAAAAGACAATTTCGTTATTATTAGATTTGAGTAATAAATATGTTACCTTCAAAACCCTGCGAAAATATCATTAAAAAAATATAACAACTGACAAGAAACACATCAAGTTATCGATCGATACTCAATTCCTGTATTAATTTGCATCAAATGCGAAAATTAAATTGCGTTTGACTTTTTCCGCGACACCATGTTTTGTTGAGAACAAACAATGTATAACATGGATGTTCTATGACCAATTATTTCAATCTGAAAATAGGAGAAGGCTGATAGTTTAGTTTCCTCAATTTTCAGCAAAACGCCAAAGTTACCATTTGTTGGCTTTTTAACAAGAAATTAATATAATCATTTTGGAATAGAGTACCGATTAATAACAGCAACGACACAAATACTAATACTGGACTTGGACACGACAAGAGTGAAAATGCAACATATACGAAAGCTTGTGGAAAACAAATAATAATAATAATAATAATAGTAATAATAATAATAATAATAATAATATGAACAAGTTATTTAAGTAGAAAACAACTGTCAAGCAAGAGATTGAGGAAATATACTATAACATCTGGGAGTACAAGTTGGGTATAGATTGACTGTACAAATGGATATGCTAAAAAGAAAATATACGATAATACACTAAAAAATATATTGTTCAATCTGTTACAAATGCTTTCACGTGATTACGTCATCATTTCTAAATGAGTTCGTCTTGACAGTTGAAAACAGTGTCCATCACATGGCCAAAAATCGTTTCAATCACCGTTTATATTTAATATCGTTTTTTACAATCAAATATCTACACATTACCTCTGCATGATTCAAAATACGTAGGCATGAAATGTCCCAAATTAAACTGGAAAGTTAACATAGTATGTTTACAAAACACGTACTATTGACAGGAATATCCCTTATTGGTATAAGGAACCTTACTGTCCACTGTTGCAATAAATATTTGAAGTTTATTGATTGGCATCGGATTAAAATCATTTTCAAAAACATA
This sequence comes from Phacellophora camtschatica, assembly GCA_036873815.1. Lineage (NCBI taxonomy): Eukaryota > Metazoa > Cnidaria > Scyphozoa > Semaeostomeae > Ulmaridae > Phacellophora > Phacellophora camtschatica. The sequence continues at coordinate 3,718 of JAYJMH010009407.1, forward strand.
ATAATGAGTTCGCTAAAACACGTCATCTATCAACCATTGGCAAAACCCATGATTATAATGGCACTAGCAAGATCTGGTTTCAAGGAGGAAAGAACATTACGAATGAAAGGATATAAATTGGTATTGATATAAACATTATGGGCGAAATAAATCGTTTTTTTCAATATAGATAAAGGAATGCTCGAGATGATTCAAAGCGAAGGGTTAACGGCAAATGCGTCACAAACCATAACGGCATGTAAAATTGTCTCTTTTGCCTCAATCATCTCTTTGGTAAAAATATTCGTTAAAAAGTTAGTAAAAACATTCGTGACACATAAAAAACCTGTTTTACTTGTCGCATAAAGATATTCTTGTTTTTCAAAAGCTTCACTACTAATTCATTCAACGTTCAAGGCACATAAAAACAGTTTCTAGCTTCATTATCTCTTTGGATCAATCACTGAGAAAATATTATTCCTTCTTTGCGCTTTCATTCTTCCAGAATTGATAAAAGTTACACCCGTAGGGATGTCTTTCTCAAATATGGTACCTGATTCTTCACATCAGTTCATGATCTTGTGACTTGACCCCATCTTTCTTTTCAGCATCGCATAATTTTCAGCGAGCAGGAATATCTCAGTCGCAAATTTTGGAGAATTCCAAATTGACGTCATTTACACCCAATGCACTTCGGGATTAGCAGGAATATTCACCTTTGGGTTCGTAAAAAAAGATACTCTTTCCCTGCAAAAAAAAATTAACTGAAATAAAGACAATGCAAAAAATCATAACCAGCAAATTATAATACCATGAAGTAGAATAAAACTCAAGCAATCACTCTTCTTCATAACAAAAAATAAACAGACGTTAAACTTCTTGGCAGCATTTATCATTTTATCATTCTGAAAACCATTTTGTGATTCTTTCAGTAAATTATTCCACAATATTTGTATTCAATAATTTTTTAAATATTTTGTTTTAATTTATCCTGTAACTTATTCAATACTCAGTAATTTATTCGATGTTTGTTATAATTTATTAAGTAATTTATTTGATATAACAGATTACAATCAAACTTGTCTTTTTGTCAAAAATATATTTAAAAGTCTCCATTCCATATCTAAAATGTGATAAGATCACATAATTTTGTATTTTGTATACACAGGGTTTGTTGTCGACGTTAAAAACATAATAATTTTTTTGCATTACATCTCTCTTTCAAATTCTAAACAGTAAATTCATACCGAAAATCAAGCCTTTCAGCTTCTTTGGGATCTGTTTTCATCAAATGGGTGAACTTTCTTTGTGATTGAAACAAATCCAAACTTCCACGGGTGCTTTGTCCATTTTTTTCACTGGTTTTTAGCAACGTTCTAAATCGTCTATTCTCGCCAACCCATTCAGGAAGATCAGATTTCCCATCAGCTATTGCGTCTTCCATCAGTTGCTGGATATCTTTTAGTCTATTTATTTCTTCTTTTAGTTGGGTCTAAGGATAATAACAAACAATATTGCGAGGATTGGTAAAGGCTGTGTGTAGCGTATTCGTTTTTAAAACTTTAAAAATGAATTCGTATTGTTTGCAGCATATGAGAACTTCAGAACTTTATGTTTAATTCACAATTTGCTTTGTTTACATTTTGATCAGGTGATAATACTCTGGGGGTACGATTGGCTGATGTCGTAATGTAAACAAACTCTTAACTTGACCAAATACGAAATTTTACCGGTGCTATTATTTGCTCGTAGACCCAGCTTGAGAAAAGGTTTGTTCCTGAAATGATATCTTAAATGTTCTTACCTGTTTGGTATAACCTGCTTGTAACTCCATCTCAAGATCATAATGTGTTGGCATCTGAACACGACGTTGTATGGCTTGTGCCTGTTTTTCTGCCAGTCGCTATACAAAATTAAATGTATTTTGAAAATATAAATAGAATATTCATGTTCGAAAAATTACACTTATAACTCCAAAGCGGTTGGATGAATGTGATACGTTTTAGTCAAACACTCAACCATATTTTTGCAATAATTCTACTCACATTTTCCTCTAACTTTGGTATTGAATTAAAAAAAAAAAAAGGCAGCTTCAGAAATGAAAATTAAATTCATGGTTTCTGTTGTCTTGATTACATTAAATTGGTGACGAAAACTAAAATGAAAAATAAAATGGGTGTTGGAAATACATTTTGGTGATGATAATACTCTTAAATTATTTGAAAGAGGTCATGTCAACCTTTTCCGTCTTTGTAAACCGAAACGTGGGAATCAACCAAAGATTTTAAAACTGTACAAGAGTTTCATTGTGGACAAATCTTATTAAACAACAAGCAGCCTCAATTCAACCACTTTGCGGTTTGTTCAGGCCAGTCTTGAATGTGTACATTCTAACACGCGGCAGTCTTGATAACCTATCCCACGCATATAACAACAACAACAACCAAGCATCCTTTGATAACAGAAGATTTAACACGTGACTATTACCTTTGATCTTCTGATACTTCTTCTTTCAAACGCGTAACGTGAGAACAGAGGTTGTGGGTGAACTTGACGTCTTGACGATCCCGTACAATCCGAAGAACTCCGTAACAAACTGTTTCGATTGTTGAATCCAACTCCATTAAACCTTTTCGATATTACTTCCTCCTGTGACAACGACCTTCCAAATTCATCAGTATTTTTTGTTGGATTTTGTGTTTTGCCTTCCAAGTCTGTTTTCAACGAACGTATCGAACTCAGTTCGTTAATAGTTTCCGCTACACATTGTTCAAAATTTGGTTTTCTGTTTTGCTCACCTCCGCCACCCTGAAATTTAAAATTTCATGTTGAATTTCACATTCCCACATTGCAAATACAATTTACAAAAACACATATATATTTTATTAATAACAATTATGGATAAAAGATAAGTTTTATGTTGAAAATTAACGCTAATTTGTTGACTAAACCTGAATGGTTTCTGAAAATCAGACTTCAAAAAGTCGTACGTAAATTGCACGCATGGGTTTATTTCAGCCTTTTGTCTAAATTTGTCTCATATTTCAGCAAATGGACTAGAAGGTGAGATGATTTCTTACATAAACAAAGGCTGAAATTAATCTCACTTCTCAGCTAATAGCCTGCAAGACGATTTTCCTCATATTAAAAAACCCTTAGCATTTCAAATTTAGCAAATTTGGCAAATTAGCTTTTAACATTTCATGAGATTTTTTCCAACCATCGTTTAAATTATCTCAATTCCTGCAACTAAAACAAGATCAAATGCTTTAATTTTGTTCCTTGGTAAAATTTAATCATACGATGTGTCGTAAGCCTTACATTCTGAAGTCTTAATGTCACAATCTATTTCAAATATAACAGTGTGCGGGGGATCAGCACTTAATCTATGTATGGTTTTGACAAATACCATCGTATCGAATGTACAAAATTCATGGTTGTAACGTTAACATCACACCGTTACACGGTGAATGAAAAGCAACCACCTCATGATCCTTGACATATCTTTGCGTTGGAAATTGGTTAATGTTTGAGCAAGAACATTATTAAATACAGCTTTCGGAATTTTACACGATGGAATTCAAATTCTTTTCTTTAGAATCATTTCAAATATAAGTCAAAGTTTTTTGGTTCTGGTGAAATCTCAAAATATTATTTCGTTAAACGGAGAACTTTCGTCTATGAACTTGCATACCAATATTAAATTAAATTATTGCGTAAATGTTACAATTCTATCAAAGACTGCGGACAGTTTTCTCTTTCGTACAACCAGAATTCTCTTTCGTACAACCATATCTATGTTTAGTTTCATACAAGATAATACCCTGCATCTTTTTTAGATAATAGTAATGCTTTTTAGATAATACTCTCAGGAAAGTTGTCTTTTGAAATTCTTCTGAAAAAACCTTATGTTAATAGGGGGTATTAAAATTCCCGATTTAGCGCAAACATGTTATGTTGATAAAAAATCCGGCATGGCCAGATTATTCGGCCGGATTTCAATCTAAAAAATCTGGTAAATCCGGTTCCGGCCCCTATTTTGAATAAGCCCCCCTCTCTCGAATAAGCCCCCCTATCAAAGGTCGAATTTTGAATAAGCCCCCCCCTGGGGGGCTCAACGAATTATTACGGTATTTTACATTTCTTCAGAAGACAACTCCTTAAAACTTTGCTTACTTCTCCAAAAACGTGGCCCACCGTCTCTGTTTATGAATAAAATGATAACTGAATAAAATGATAACTGTTTTGAGGTGGAGAAGGAGAGGTCCAGTTATGGTGCATTATGGGGGTAGCAAATGCGCTACTAAGATTACCACTCACCCATGAGCTGGAACGTAATCTCATCAAATCGACATCCGAGTTAAATTGTTGCTGATCAACATGAGGTTGCATATTTTCTAGTGAAATAGACATCGGAACCGTCAGACCATTCTTTACTTTTATAAGCTGCAAAAATAAGACGATTAGCTTTGAAAAACATAGTTACATATAACATTATATATACTGTATGAGTGTGACTATTTTCACAGACATTACAACAATAGAATAACTTGAATTAATGGAATGAAAGAACCATGCACAAAACTCACCCTTGTACTAAAGAACGTATACCATTTGAAGCCAGAAGCATTTTTTGTGTTTGCAAGATGAATTCGAACAGCACCCTACCAAATTAATTTTAATTTATTGACATAATTCATAATTTATTATTTACATATAACTTATTGTTTTAATTTGAGAAAGAAATATATTTATATATATATTTATTTAACCTTAAAAATCCACGTATAGAAATAAAATTTGCGAAGTTTCATCAAAAAATGCAAAAAATATAGGCATGAATAAATAAAGAAAATTAGAGTGAAAAATCTCACCAAACATTCAGTCTGACCCCCGTCAATAACAGCACGTACACTGAGCTCCAGTATTTTACTCAAAACTTCAGTCTGTAAAAAATTAGATATGAAGAAATTACTGCAAAAATTTGGATAAAATTTATAATATATTGAGCAATATATGTACATTGTGTTGAAGAAAATTTTTAATATCTGGTATGATCAGATAATGGAATATATTTCATTTAGAAATGTCTGTCCTATTTAAATTCCATATAAAATTATATAGATACCCTAACCATAAAAACATTTAGTAGCGTCTGCCTTGTCTAAATTACATATAAAATCATATACTTACTCTTGGTATTTTCATGATGAATTGGTCATTGAAAATTGGATGATTGACATCTGTTGATCTTCGAGTTGAAAAGCTTGCAGTATCTATTGCATCGCATGGTAACAATCTCCCATTGATAAATCTACAACGAAATAGTACATGTCTTGAAAATCATTGCTATTTATTAAAAACATAAGCTTTTGAATTAAACATTTCACCCCGGGAAAAACCATATGGCACAATGCTAAACAATGTAAAATGTCTTATTTTCAGGAGGCAAATAAATGCGGGTAAAGTTTTCTGTTATTTCAACGTAAGTTTATCTTTTGAGATAAATTGTTTTTAATGTTCTACCCCCTGTAAAATAAAACTTCGATGAGGTTTCCTTCTTGATCACAACCAGATTAATCACAATCAATCAGAGGCGTAAAAGAGTTCAAATACAAAAAAGACCATGTTTGATCACTCAAGAGTACATTAGGCCATGTAAACATAATTTTAAAATAAATTCAAGTAACAGAAATAAAACCAACAAAACAACTGATCCCAGGGTCAACAAAAGATATTATCTTTTTGACATGCTAAAGGAAGAGGAAACATTGCTGCACTTTGGCGTGGGAAATAAGAAAATATATTTTTCCAAATGATTTGTCTTATATGCACTTACACTGCTGTGATAGGAAGGAATGACATATGTTTGATATTTCGTCCTTTTTCGATCGATATCACCAGCTTGCTTTGATCCAACTGATACCTAACAGGTTGAAAATCAATTAAAATTATCATTTGTTTTAAAACATTGTCATTTGTTTTATGATACAAGTACAAAATACATTGCAAATATAGCTATGCATCGAAATTTAGCTACATAGCTGATAATACTCACTCCAAAGCCATTTTAACTTGCGCAGCATCAAACTGCTCGTTTTCTTGATACCTGCCAAAGACAACATATCATTTTGAAATAGTGGTTAGGAATAAGAAATTCAGGCTTAGAACTTTAGAAAATCAGATACAATTGAATAAAAATTAATAAATTATAGATTTAAAGGTATCATTGGTTAAAAATAATATTATTTTAAGAATGATTTATATATTTCGAAACAAACATAAACTTTCTTACCATGACGAGCCAACTGAGTTTCCACTGTCAGTTCTATCAATAATTTTATGACCATTAAAAGCTTCAAATACTCCACTATCAGCAGCCACAGACTCATCCGATACAGTTGCATAAACTTGCCCTTTAAGACTACGCCTGGGTGGCTCTACACCATTTGTCATTAGGCCTCTGTATGACATGTAATTAGAACTATTCATTGGATCTTGTACATGGTTACCAAGCGACATTTTGCCAACTCCTTTCGTTAGAACATCGGTCTATTTAAAATTAAATTTGTTATCATCAAAGCAGATCGTGGCGAACTGTAAATCTACATAATACATTCGAATACATTGAAGAACTCTGTGTCGTCATGTTGTCGTCATGTTTATAAGTATTGTGTTAAGATCCGTCAACATTGAAACGTTTAAATCTTGAACATTAACTCTCTTGAAAAAAAATGAAAGAACTAAATCTTTGAAATACCTGCATGCATGGGTGTGTCCTTTCAACCCCATTGGTGTCTGCGTAATGGCTATCTTCACCACGTGATTGAATCCCTTGACATGATGAGCCTAAATAGCCTCGAACCCAATGCGGATTTTCGATATTTCTGTCGTTTTGCATAGGAGAAATTGGTGGAGACATTGACGAAAGTGAAGCAGAATCCCTCGAAGAGAGAGAAGTCTTTATTTGCGTTGTGTTCATATGCATCAATGTACTTGGTACAGGACATGTGGATTCTAATTTAGTTGCCTCGTAAATTGGTGGGCAAGTTGTAGAAACGGGATGATAAGATGATGGAAAGTATTCAGTACTGCTTGATAAATGGAGGACATCAGGGTTACTGACAGAAAAATTCAAGGAACTTAGAGAGCCTCGACTTGAAGCCGAGAGCGAACAACGGCTTCCTGTTGACATTGATCCATGGCTTGAAGTTGATGACATCGACAGCGTGCTTGTTGAGAGACTGAAATTCAATTGATAAAAACATTGTTGAGAGACTGTATACAATTCAATTGACAAGCATATTGTCATTTGCTACGAAGTCTAATCATGTTACTATTGTCAAGCATTTGTCATTCAATTACATTTTTGCAATAAAATGTGAAACATGGACACATTTTAAAGAAGGATTTATGCATGCTCATCATTTGTCACTAGGCTCATTCTCGTGGAAAATCCTGGGAAATAGGCGACGACGAGACTGTCGTTCTATTATTCAACACGAGGCTTAATAGTAATTATAAAAAGAACTATGATCACTGGTAATGATTTGAAAAAATACAATTCATGAAATTCAGTGAAACATAAAATGATAAACGATCCCCTTTAAACAAGTTCAACCTGTCTAACCTCTCTCTGACTGGCTTTTAAGAATGAATGAAGACACAAAAATGCACGAAGACATTTCAGCAATGAATGTCTTTTGATGCATGAAACCACCGTGAATTTCGTTCATGTAACCAATCTATTTCGTGTTATTTCTTTCAAATGGCAAAACGGCCTTTTAGGCCACAAAAATGCAATAATTGATAAGGATAAATATACTTAACAAAAACAAAAGGCAATAAATAGCGTGGCAAATAATGGCATCCTCTGATGAGACATTTCTGACATACTATTTATATTGCCATTAACATACTAATATTGGACTGGCAACACCAAGTTATTGGCACTTGGCAGTAAAAACTATGTTTAAATGAAATAGAAATTGTTGCTAGTTTAAATGAATACAAATGAAAATCTTTTTAAAATTACCATTTAAGTTTTGTTTCAAGCATGCTAGTCAGTTTTGTTTTTTCAAGAAGCATTTGCTTCAGTCTATGTCTTTCTCTTTCCAACTGTTGGCGATCTTTTACAACTTTAGAAGAAAACTCTCTTGCAGATTCCAAATCTAACAGCAATTTTTCTCTTTCGACTTCCAATTTAATCTGACAAAAAGAATTATCGGTAAACTCAAAACTTTGCAAAAAAGGGTAGGAAGAGCACCGCATTTAAAAAACCACTGCACTGATAAGAAACTTCTTGGCTGATTTTCTCAGAAGTTTTTTTGGCTTGAAGTTCAATTGAAGCAGATTTTTATTCGCATGTAATTATCACTCCGTTACACTGAGAATTAACTGATTATCATCACTGCATAACTTTAAATTTGAAAGAAGATTTCTACGAAATTTTAAAAGTCGGATTAGAGTTTAGATTAAGTTTTAGACCTGGGGAATAACGTCTATTTATTGAAATAAGCTTGTTGATCAACTGATCCTTTCTTTCTGAACTATGGCGTTATGACGCAAATGTAAGATTCCTCTGATTCTTCAAATATTTGCAATGTTACTGTCTAACATATTGGTTCAATGAATTTCACATCTGGCAGAAAAGTAAATAATTTCGATAACATTGAGATCTATCATTCCTACAAATTTTTTCTGTATTTATTCCTTTGTGTTCTTAACAACAACAAAACGGATTTAATTGCCTTTCTATCACCGCAATGTACAACACAATATAATAACAACACGCATGTAACACGGTTGGCTGATCAATAACTTAATATTAAAAAATTATGGTTGGCCTTTAATATTTGCATTAGTGATTACTCTTCTGAAATATGGCGCCGAAATTTCTTTGGAATGTCTGATTAACATCAACCATTTGGAATACATTAAAATCTTAATAACTCGAACAATTTCCTTTGTCCCATGCCACCTATCAGCACTCGAACATTCGTTATCTCGAACAAATTCCTTTGGTCCTTTGATGATTCGAGTAACCATGAGTACAAGTGACCATGATATTTGATTAAGATAGAAGTCATCCTTTGATGTGGAGGGAAAAACTTTGATGTGGAGGGTTCCAAAAACAAACCAATTTTAGCAATGCATAGTTGAGGTTCTCGATCAACAAAACTAAGTATTTCAACATTTGCATTAAATAATTGATTAATTTACTTATAAAAATTCCTCGCAATTTTCGCAAGAAACCATTCATGTGGTGTAATATTTTGATAGCAATGAAAGGCCTAATTAAAAATCTCGAAAAACTTTGAGACAAATTCTTACCCTTTCTTCTTCCGTTCTGACATACAATTCAAATCTTTGAAGTTCCATCAACAACTTTTCTTTCTCCTTTAATAGCGCATATCTTTGATGTTCTGGACCATGTCTTGTTGACTCGATGTAATGGTTTATTTGTTCAATGGCCCCTTCAATTTCCGCTATTCGTTGCAAAGCAGTCAAATGGTCTTTTCGGATTAATTTGCGTGCTTGGCGACCTTCGCCATATGATGACAAATCCATCATTGATCCTGCTTGACTTGCTGCAGCACTACTTGATGTTAGACTTTGTTGGGAACCAGCTTGGCTTGCTAGAAATAAGTTTTGAAAGCATCCAGTAATAACTACATCAGTCTCATCAGAAATAAATTTTATTTATAGAATACAGGCCTAAATAGAACATACAACGTAAAATATACAACAACAACAAATGTGTTCTGAATGAAGTAAAAAACATTGCTCGACAAACCAGTCAATTTTCTATGTTCTGTACTTTAGCTTCCCAACATGACATTTGTATAATTGCAAGTTCATTTGTTTTGATAATGCAATGCAATCATCCTGAGAACCAGAAAATTTCTTCTTGGTATTTGAAAGGTTTCAAACAATTACATTAAAGGTGTCCAATTTGTAAAAAATACAAAAATATCAAACTTGAAAGAAATGTTACTTTATTTTGCAATATTCTTTCTGCCACAGAAATACAAAATTGCAAAATCAATAACTAAATAAAATACCTGGGAGATCTGGAAAACTGAAATCATCCTTTAACACCAAAAGATTTTGCAGTATTTCATGCTTTTCTCTTTCACCAACTTCAAGCTGTCTTTTGATTGCAGAAATTTGTTCAGCCATTAGCTGATTTTCATCTCCTGGATAAAGCCCATTTATAGTCAACCTACGGTCTATTTCTTCTAATTTACAAATTCCTTGCTGTTGTAGTCTCACTTCTTCAGACACATGTTGTAATTCTTGTCTTAGCATGCTCACCTGAAAAAGAGGATTTAGTTTAAATTAATCTCTACAAAACGTATTGACTTTTTTATATATTTTGCAAAGAAGAGGTAAGACATTGTGTTATTGTATCCTATGAATTGTAAAATAGAACTTTTGTAAAAAATTAAAGAATGTCTAAAATAATATTTATATATACAAATAAAACCACAACTACCAGTTGTCCCAAAAAGAAGGTAATTGGATATAATCTGAATTATTCTACATAACCACTGCCTGGATTGCTGAGATATTCTTCTCAAAATCCTAAATTTCCGTCTAAACGGCTTAGGCAACACCCAGTAAAAGTTAAAGAAAAAAACCTTATCTTTATTCTCATGTTTGAAAAGAAAATTAGTTTAAAAAAATATAGCAATGTTTGCTTCACTAATTTGCATTGCTAAATTAAAATGCATGCAATGCAAGTGTTTTCTGACAGGTTGCTCATGCCATTTCTGTTGAAGCCTCTGTTTTCATTATGATTGAAATCTGGTGTTTGAATGAAGATGAATATCTCAGTACTCACGAAATCAATATTGAAGATTAAGATACCAATTTTTAAGTTAACTATTCAATGTTGCTTTTAGTATCTTTGTTATCAGATTGTCAAATATGTTTCCATATTTTTTGAGACAACTGGTTATAATTAACTCTATATGTAATTTGAAAACAAAAAATGAACTTAAAACTGAAAAAAATTCAATCACTAACTCTGTGCTTTGCCCTTCCAATGTCTTCTTTCAACTGATCAGGGTCATATTTGTCTATACTTGAAATAGAACTTGTTGTTGCTACACTCCATGAGCTCACTGCCTTTGATTTATATCTATCCCATTTGTTTAATTTATGAGTCAAGAAGTCGACCTGGAAATTGATTTGTAAATAATGAAGTCTTTAAAATAATTGCAAACATATATACAACACTTAATTGTTATGAAGATGATTACATATATATATATATATGTTTCTACTATGTACACATGAAATATTTATTGTCTTATGAACCAAATATAAGATAATCAGCCAGCAGGGAAGGAAAGTAAAGCAACATACCAGCCACAAAAGATGTTAACATGTTTAGTGTTTTATGTAAAGAGATATAATTATAACAAAACACTGCTATGTATATATATATATATATATATATGCCAAAAACGTATTCACAATCAAAAACACAATAAATTGTAATTAATTATATTTATATTATATTTATAATTATATTTATATTAAACACAACACATTAGACATATATCTATATTATATATTTATATACTGTATATTATATATATAATATTTATATTCATATATACCTCTTCTTGTGCAAGATGAAGTCTCCTTTCTTTAATTCCCAGAATGTCTTGTCTTGCCTGCAAAGGCAAACAAAATTAACTTCATATTTAATAATCATTCAGTACTGTTTACATACTTACAAACACAATCTGGAAAAGTAATTAAATAGTTTTTACACACATTAAAAGTTAATTACCTGCAAAAAAAATAAACACAATAAAATAAAATAAGCCAACTAAATATATTAAATCAAATTTTAATCATTCAGAACTAGAATTCATTGTGTTGGTTATTCAATGATTGTACAGCAAAAACTATGTTCTACTTCTTGCTTATTGAAGCAACAAAACTGGTCATCATTCTTACTTCATTATGGATTTTAATTGAAGAAACAATACTCACATCTAAATCATCTCTTCCCCTATCAACATATTCTCTAATCATTTCTTCTTGCTCTTTTCTCCATATTTCTCTTGGATCATCAAATTGATTTATATCTGCAATTTAAATTTTTGAATCTTCCATCAAAAATATGTAAGAATATAAATTGCCCTGTTCCCCTATACACTCCCCTTGAATGCAAAAAGGAAGCAATATAATTTCTAAATTAAAACTATGTGTATATATATAAATAACTATTCATATCACATATAAATACAGTAATACAATGTCTGCATAAAGTAATACAAATATAGATGTATAGAACTTACTTGTGTTATGGTCAATAAAATATGTTCCAAGAATTGGGTCATCTGCTTCTTCCCAACCAAAGGGTAGTTCTATAACATAATATCAATGAAAAGCTAGTGATTTTTAAATTTAGTTGTTTACCTAATTCTGGCACTTTTTGTGTTTTCCGCCAAGGCTAATTACAACTATATACATATGCTCTTTTGAATTTCACACTATGTAGTGCATTTATATTGCTAATGTTTGCTATATGATATGACCACCACGTTTTCAATCAATTTAGCTTCAAAATGATGTTAGGATAACATCAAAATATCATGCAATAAAACTAAAAACAAATACTCTTAATTGTAAAAAATACATAACTTAGATTAATAATGATTGGCTGATTTAACTTGTTCTTATATTGATACAATAAAAGTTAGTAGCTTATAATTCTCATTGTGAAAAATTATATATGAACTTTTTAATATATATATATATATATACAAATCAATTAATTTTAATTTGCAATTTTAATTGAGCTTTATTAATTATGTATATATAAATAAAGAAATAGATTTTAATTTTAAAATTGATATTAAATTAAATACACTTACCATCACCAATACAGTCTGCAAATGTCATTGGTTTTGTGAGTCTAAAAAACAATATGTTGATAAATGTGTTTCAGTTAAACTCAAGGCACATTTTTACTCATTTCTCCTGTTTTCATAGTTTTTCCTGTCATATACATTTGAGTTTTTTGCAGCATGAACATTTTACACTTTATGTTTGTTTTGGAAACAGTATCAACTGAAACAAAAATTGACTCAAAAAGACTCAAAAGTAATTCCATGCAAAATTGTTCCACTCTCTAGCTGCAGACTAAATAAAAGACACTCCTTTCCATGCTAAACTTATTATACTGCAATATCAAACATACCTTTTGCAAAATTTTAAGCAAGTTATTCTCTTGAGTAATATTAATTCATTCATACTTTGTAAAATTTCCCAAACATTTATTGTACTTTCTCTATACAGAAATCTCAATGGAATGAGAAATGACTACTGTGTATGTATTGGATTGCAATATAATATGTGGTAGTTAATTCAATGCAAACAAATGAAAAAATGTCAATTTCAAACAGATTTGATTCATGTGCATTATAAGTTGCCATATCAAAATAACATAACTTCCCTTGGTGGTTCAAAGACATACTCCATGTGCTATATTTAGTTGTGAACAATATCAAAATTAAATCCACCAACTCACATACTTTCCAGGATCTTCATAAGTAAAATATTTGGCTATTCCTCTTGAGAAACTTCACAAAAGAGCATTGGAGCATCAATACTATGGTTTTTCATACAGGTTTCCTTATGTTGTTACAGTATTAGAACTGTCATTCAAAAGAGCAATAAATAGTAGTAGAATGCTATTGGATTAAGGTTCCCATCCATATCTGAACCAATTAAGGAAAACAATTTGAATGATGAACAATTTAAAGAGGATGACAACAGGGAATATATTTCAATAACTTTAAAGTTAATTTTGTGAATTGTTTAATCACAAAAGACAGGGAAGATTTTCACCAGAACAGAAATAATCACATTATTTATTCCTCAATCAAAGCCACCTTTTGAAATTATTGTCCCAAAAAGTTAGGATGAAGCACTCTTGTTGGCAAATGTAGTTAGTATTATCATATTCTTAACTTAAGCTGGGAGGCCCAGGGGGGCATGTGCCCTAGTCTTTTCACAAAATAACACAAGTGCCCTTGTTTTTCTGAAATGTGCCCCTTTCCTTTAAAATGCATAGCCAAATGTGCCCCTGTTTATGAAGGTTATTGTCTAAAAAGTGCCTATTTTCTGCAAAAAATATGTAACCAAATGTGACCATTTATACAACATGCTGGATAAAGCTTATTCATTTTTCAGTCTTCACTTACAGCCCCAAAAATGGAAGTGGCCCTTTTCTCTGTGCCCTTCAACCTTTGAAAATGTTCCTATTATGCCCCTGCTAATTACTCCAGTTTTTGAAACATCTGGCTCTCTTTTGAATTCACAGAAACAAAAGGACAAAATTGGATGCCATAAAATCTGGCATCCAACGAAAAAATATTCCAAATAAACCAAATTATTCCTTTTCAGGTTCTAATATTTTTCATGATCACTTTTTTCATTTCCAATGTAACTGTTCTACTTAGTTAGTTTTTTGTGTTTGGGGCAGTGAGCAGTGATGAAAATAATTTCGCATCTTTAGGGAAACAATCATAAACACTGCCTCACCAGAGCAGAGGGCAGTGGGGAAAATTCAGAAATTTGTTTTTAAATATACGGTCAATTTCAGTCAAATTTCAAAAAAATACCAATCAGAAATATGAAAAAAAAATCCTTGAAATTAAAAATCATAGTTCATCCATAATGGAAAATAACGGAGAGAACAAAAAAACTTGATCAAATCAAATCAAATTCCAGACAAGAGTCTTCTTGGCAGACATATGTTATGGATTTTAGTGAAAGAATTTTAACTCCTATGTGCTGAAATGTCTGGTATATTGACAACTGGTAACTCAAGAACCAAAAATTCTCGACATACCTTCTCTGTCGGTTCGGGAACCAACTCAGTGTGATTTTTCACCACAAAAGACGGTAACAAAAGCTGTAAACATTTGCTAAATAAAGAGATAAATTCGTGTCGTCTCCGGATAATAAAAGTAATTTGCCAAAGTTTTGAGTTTACACAATTACCAATGTCAAAACAATGTTGACAACATAAATTACACCCAAGTCAGCAATTGAACAACAATTCCAAGCACATCATTACATAAATATTTCAGGAATTTAATGCGAGGTCACAAACAGGCGAACCCCGGAAATGTGACCCGAGCCTGCGAACTTGGCATTGATTGGAAACATTTTTTCACCCAAACAAACGTCCATCATTACATAAAATAATGCTTTTAAGTCTTTCATAAAAAATAACAAAGTAAAAACAATTTATCTGAAGTAAAGTTTCCAACTTTGCAACGCTTTGTTTGCGTATTCATCTACATTCATTTCAGTGAATGAAACTTTCGTATTCCACTCCAGGTTGTCAAAAAAGCAAAAAAAAATGATACATGCACAGTAAAATAGGGCAATATTATACATCGACGGTTCGATTACACAGCGATATATAAATAAACCCATATCAAGCATCATGATGAGCTTGATTAATGCAAATTTAGAAACACCACCAATCCGTCTGTTTGCTTGCAATACGAATGATTGTTTTTTGCTGTTTTGAAAGCTAACAAAAACCCGTAAAATTAGATTTAGTTTGAATTTAGAATCATTTATTCACAAGGAGCCTAAAATTAGACTAAAGTAGCACTTTAATAATACTTGAATCGTTCATTTACCTGTCTCTTGGATCAATCCAAGATGTAGCTTTATTTTCGTGGTCAATGAAATAGGTTTTCCCATCAACATCCTTCGCCTCTTCCCAACCAGGGGGAAGAGGCATTTCACCACCATTATAACGCGGCATTTCTACAACGGCTCTCCCTCATTTGGCTTTATAGCAAGCAATGAATATTCTTCAATCTGCCTCTAAATTCTTGCGAGTAAAAACACGGAAACTTTGTTTCAAATTCAATGAACATATAACTTACAATTTGCCCTACTTTCTTCGATGCCCGACATCTTCTCGCTTGTGCAAGTTTCAGAAATCAATGACGTGTGGTCATGTGACAACAAAAGCTAACCAATCGTAACCGAGATTCCGAAACCAAAAGCACGCTGGAATGTGACAGTTCAATGGTGATGCGCAGGAGTAAATTCTTTTATTATTTTTCTTTTTACTCCCTGTTGAGGCCCTCCCATGGGCTCTGGGCACTGCTCTGGGGAACAAGAGAATTTATAATTTTAATTGACAAGACAAGAACAGAAAAACATTCCTTTCCGGAATTATTTTAGGGATCTTTTAAAAAACCAAAGGGCCATCTCTGTCCTAAAAAGTAGCTTATTTTGCTTTTGGTAAGTTTGGCCTTTTTCCTCATTGTTTTCCACGATTGATCACTTGGTAAGGTATGTCCCAAAAACTGGTCGTATCAGCACTGTCAATTTGAAAATTGAAAATCGTCCTAGGTAGCAACGCTATTTTTAGGTACGAAGGTAGCAACGCTAACGCCGTTCTCATCTTCTGCAAAAACTGGTCAAATCTTTCGCAAAATGTTGAATATAAGTTTGCAAGAAAAAGCTAGGACATAGGTAGCAACTTTGAACAAAACTCAAAAACCTTAACCTTAAGTTTTTGGGTAAGATCAGGCTCTAGTTTTAGATTCGATTTGAGAATTCCGAAAGTCGAAATCCTTTTAAGACCTCTCTTTTACAACGGTGTTGAGCCACTTTGACAAATGAGAAATCATCCGTTTTTTAATAAGAAATTCACCTCAGAAATTTTTATTGCAAGTGTAACTCAGTGGCTTGATTTAGCTTTGTGAAATGAAATGATTATGAATGAAAGTTCTGCAGAAGGCAAAAAAGCATACCATATAAAAGCACGAGAAGGAATCAAATTGCCCATCTTGTGAGAACAGGCCGGTAGGAGACGGGGGGGGGCTGGGGGAGCCTCAGCCTCCCCCAATAATTTTACAAAATACAACTTTTGAATATTATATAAAAAGTTTAATATTCTCAAAAGATCCATTTGGTAACAGTCATCTTTGGAAATTTGATGGCATCTAATTTAAAACCAAATTGAGTCTTGAAAGCAAAGGAACCCAGACATAAGAACTAAATTATAAATCATAAAAATAATATTACTCTTGTGACAATATATTTTGATTTTTTTTTGTACTTTTAAAACTGTATACCAGGTGTCCCAAAAAAAGGTAACAGCTTTGATCAAGGCTCACTCTGCGAGTTTAACTCAAATGTATTCGAAACAATTTTTAAAGTATTTCTCTGTAGTCAACGTAATAGTTGATACCTAGTTTGATATTATTTGTGCATTGAGATTATGCACAAAGCGATTTTAGATATGATTTTTGCCTCCAACCCAAAACCAGAGGTCTAGACTTTCGTCTGAACTTCATCGTTGGATCTCCTAAACCATAGCGTTTTACGAAATTAATTTAATTGTGCTTGGAAACACACTCAGAAAGAAATCCGAAAAATTAAAATTAAACACTTTTTATGGGTGCAGCCACTATGAAGTGCATTCTCTTTTTCAGCATTTTTACCAAAAACCTACCAAAATGAAACAGCAATTTTTGTTTTCAAAAAATTTTCATGGACAACTGATTATGAAGATTCTTTTTAGAATAATTGCTCAGAAGTGTTTAAAAAACAAATTATGTTGTCTGGAACACCGCCATGAATCAGAAAATCCTACAACACGATTTTTTAAGAGCTTAGGCCAAAATTGAAACCTCCGGTTTTGAGTGGGAGGCAAATTTGAATTTTCAAAATTAATATTCATATAGGTATTGATTAAGTTAACCTTGATCAAATCTATTACCTTTTTTTGGGATACACAGTAGCTAAAAATTGAGAGCAATACAGAGTAATCTCTTGGTAATAAAGGGCCTTACCGGGAGAGTAAAGGGCGTGGCGTGCATTTTTTCAATGAGATATCGGGTGCGCCAGAGCAAACATTTCGTGGGTGCGGGTGCACCACAAGGATACGAAATCCACCCAAGTGCCCAAGTAAGTGTGCGCCAGCACAAATCAAATATAAAATCTGAAGAAAAATTGGCTGTCAAAGGAAGGTCAATAAATATAACATTTAATGACATGAGATACAATATGTTAAGCTAAATAAAGGGCGTTGGTTATGTTTATAACCAAAATAAAGGGCGTGGCTCAAAAAAATTTCAGGGGTTTCGCCCCCTGAAACCCCCTCGCTGCTCTCAAGTGTAGGCAATATATATTTTACTTTTCATTATTGGATGCGCCTTTTGCATACTCTGCAGTCTGCGCCATTTTGCATACTCTGGCACCATTACTTTTTGCCTTCGGTGAATTAGCCCCACCCCATTCGAAAAATGCTTCCTACGGGCCTGGAGAAGGAAGCAAAATCCACACACCTCCATCTGGAAAATTTATGGAACTTTTGAGAAATGAATCCTTGCGATTTCAGAAATATATATTTTGCACGTTTACATTTACGCGCAATGTTTACATGGTCAGACTACCAATTTTTACATTCCTAAATGATTTTTTGTTAAAATTATGAAATGATGATGATGTGAAGATTTCAAATCTAGGATCCATTACATGTTTGGAAGTGAAATGAACAATTTAAAGAGAATGGGCATATTATCCAATTCTGAGGATTGAAATAGAGCGAACAAAGGGGCATTCATTTTTCCTAACAAAACAAACAAACAAACAAACAAAGTAGCAATTCAATAATGATTATGTGGGTCACTAAATTTAACTTTTCTTCATACAGGCTTTTATCTTTATATTTTCTATATGAGCATTTTATAGTTTGATACTTAAAATGACGATGGTAAAATTCAACACAAAGAAACGCAGCATGTATCTCTGAAGTACTTTTTATCTTGACAGAAAAATCTAAAAAAAAATCAAATCAAAGATAAAAGTGCTTTGTCAATGAGAACACTCTCCTTTTCTTTAGACAGGGGCAGACAAGTAAAATTATTGACCCCATGCTTGTCTTGTAAAATTATTAATCCCATGCTTGTCTTGTAAAATTATTGACTCCATGCTTGTCTTGTAAAATTACTGACCCCATACCAGAAATGGACCTAGCCTAGTTTTTGGGAAAAAGCTGTTCACAACAAAATGTTCACATCTTTTATGCCGTAAAACCACGAAATGAAACGTTGAATTGCAAAATATCAGGTACAACGTTGCTACCTATGTCCTAAGTTTTTAAGCAATCTTACCCATTCTTTGCACCTAATGAAGACAATGTTTCTGCTCATGTCTTAGCTTTTTTTTGCAATCTTACCAAGTTTTTCATCAGCTTAGGATAGCCCCGCTACTTATGTCCAACATAATTAATTAAAGAGTCTTACCCAGTTTTTGCAGAAGATGTGAACAGCGTTGCTACCTAAGACAATTTTCAATTTCTGATTAGGAAGAAAAAGGCCAGTGCTGATACAACCAGTTTTTGGGACAGACCTTGCCAAGTGATCAGTTGTCCGAAAAAATGGGGGTAAAAGTCAAACTTACCGAAAGCAAAAAAGCCATTTTTTTGGGACAGGGCTGGCCCAAAAATCAGAGAAAAAAGCTCAGTTTTGGAATAGACCTAGGCCATACTTCCGCTACTTTCGCTGTTGTTGTATAAAGCGACGCGACATATCAGTTCCAGAGCGATACAGAGATTGTGCAACTAATCCACTGTCCTGGCTATCCTCTGTTATCAATTTACTCCACAAAATAACACGAACCAAAGTTTCAAAACGAGGTTCCAGAGCGTCATGTATCCAAATGTCTACTTTTGCTCCCTTCTTGGATTCTTCGTATCTGGAACCAAATTAAAAAATTTTAAAAATAATATTAATAAATGCAAGAGGCAAAGTGACCCATTTCTGTAGACTTTTTTCTTCGAAAATCTCGTTTGTACATTTGTCTTCATACTAATTTAAATAGAAAAACAAGGTATCATGAAGTTTATCGCCGGCATAAAATAAGACATAATTAAAAAACTAATCCTATCAAAAAGTTGCCAATGATTAAGTTAACTTAATCTGAGATATAAAACGTATAAACATATTTGTGGTGTAGATATGTTTAAACTTTTTACCTTTAAAACCATAGCAATCGGATTCGAATAGAATTTACTGAACAAATACCATTACAACGGAGATCAAATGATTTTATTCAGAATAGCAGAGAGGATCTGATGCAGAAAATATTTTACATATTCCATAAACAAATTCTTTAAATACCACAAAATAGCAACAATGGCAATGTATTTGATAAAAGAAATATGTTTTCACACTAAAATATAAATATTGACAAAACAAATGTTTTATAAATAAACCACAAATGTGTGCATTCTATGTTCTGGTTTTGTTTTCTCACAGCTATCTAAAGTGGGGGGGGGGGGGGGGTGATAGCCCTGATAAATGTACCGGTTTACAACCACTTTGACGGGGGTACCGGTCAACATTTATGACACCGTAAAGGTGTAACGGTTTTCGCGCATGC
>JAYJMH010009418.1:0-24144 GCA_036873815.1 Phacellophora camtschatica
GGCTGAGAACGCGTTGTGAAATTTATGACTACGACGAGGAAAATATGAAGATTCCCCCTGTACATGCACAGATGCCTATTTTTGGTATCAAGTCACCGTCGTAGTCGCGTTCGTAGTCAAATCGTAAGCTCCCTATTATCTGAATCAAAGAATTGCAAGAGAAAATGTTTTTAATGTTTCGTCATTGCTTCTATGAATCGGGTGAGCTTAACGAGTGTGCTGGTTTAAATGGCTGCAGAAAAACAAACCACTGATTCGCACAGAACTTAAATATTACTTTACTGGACATAGAGAAATTTATATTTTATTATTTTTTTCTGATTTTTATGATTGAAAACCCCCGAAAACATTTTTGAAATTTTAAACTCCTCAAATTTTCGAAAGGCGTTGTAATCAGGACATGAATTGTTGCTTCGATTTTTACTTTCATTGAAAAATTTAATTTTGCTTATTTTATTATTTTGAAAGAATATATAAAACGCAAAAGTTCTTATTTCAAAACATTGCCAGAAAATGTTGCACACGCCGTAGTTGTTTAAGCCTTGTTTCCACTTGGCTTGGCTTGGGTCGTTGTAAAAAATGAAAAGACTCTAAAAAACAGTTTGGTTTCCACCAAGTTTTGTCGCTTGTGTCGTCACCAGTCGAATCATGTGCCACAACGTTTTGTTTTCATGCCACAGTTTGTTTGGTCAATATTGGCAGGTTTCCAATCGTTAGGGTCGTTGGCTGGTTTTCACTTGGGAAAATCACTGAAGCGTGGATCTTTAGGGTCACTGATGTAGCAATCTCAGCGACCCAGTCGTTAGGGTCGTTACAAAATGTGTTAAAGTTTTTTTCCATTAGGTCTTTTGGGTATTTCTCAAGGACTTAAATGACCAAGTGGAGAATAGGCTTTAGGAGATCAAAAGCAAGGTGTTCTTCTTTGACCAGATGTAACAAATAAAAAAGTGACACCGCACTGTCTTTCTGGAAACTTGAATCGTTTGTTTTTTCAAATATTCCCTTGCCGTCATCATGTAATATGAATTGCTGTTAACACGACACTCATCGTTTAATTTCAGGCCTTCGAATATACGGCAAGGATTTTCGATCTATTCAACGAAACAAAATGCCTGACCGAACGGTTGGAGAAATTGTTCAGTTTTATTATTTGTGGAAAAAGACTGAAAGATATGATGCATTTTGCACGCAGACCAGGTTTGGGAAAAAGAAATACGGCGCTCCTGGTATTGCGTATGTATCTAGATTTTTAATTCTTTTGAAAAAGCTGAAAATGAGCATATTATGAGAATATTTGGGTTGTTAAATATTTTTGTTCACGTAATCACGAAATGGTACTATCGTTACATTTTATTTGCAAGTATTTAAACTGTGCGATGGTATTATTGGCATATATTTATGTGTGAATATAAGTTTCACGGTCAATTAAATGTGACTCGACACAAATGTGAATTTTCGAAATAACCCTTATTTTCGTATTTTCATGATTAAACATTATTTATAGGGACTACATGGATCGTTTTATGGATGAAGCAGAGAGCATCGTATCCAGCAGATCAGCAAGCCCGTATTCGCAGAGCCAACCTGGAAGCTCGTCTCCTGCACAGATGCAAAACGAGAAACTAGCCACAGCTTCGTCAAGCGAGCAAGCTCTTCAATCAAGACAATTCGATCACAATCAATCTAACTCAACCATCCAGCCATCAGCTTCCGAGAGTCGATCAGCAGACTTAATCAACCAATCAGCCACAACGCTTAACCAACCAATTCCTATCGCTCATATACCTATGCCAAGTTCAGCTCACATTTCTAATCACTCGTCAGTCACGACCAATCGACTTGCGGAAGCATCTAATGTTCACTCATCACGAAGTATCGCACCACGCATCAGCTCTCATCATCATATTTCCTCTGACGCTGGTTTGCATTCAAGTTTGTCAGTGGGATATTCCCGCGTTCCGTCCACTGAAAGCAATGCTGTTGGATCAATGTCAAATTCTTCCGATATAAGAGGCGTTGATGTAAACCTGTACACTTCAAGTGGCGGAACGTTTTCTTCCCCAAATGCTTTTTCGACAGGAAACATGGCGTTTCATATTCCAGGTCATTTATCGCAAGCGATCTCTGTCGGAGGAAGCCACACGAACGAAGGATTAGAGTCTCTCGGAAACGCTGTCAGCATTTCAAATTCTTGGAATCACGACACAGGGATGCCGCTACTGGATCCAGACTTATTTGATATCACGAATCACCACACGTATAAAGGGAACCGCAATGCGGTAAGTCAACGGACTGTCACATTTGCTGGGGGTGGCTATACGCCTAGCTCGATTAGTCAACCGGTTGAATAATAGGATACATTTGTTGGTATATTATATTTGCAACACTCAACGATAGCAAAAACGGTAAAAATTAATGTTTTTAAAATATTGTGTCAAAACAAAAGATGTTTCATTTTCACACGGATCCTTTGCTTTCGGGAATAGAATTTGAAAGGGTTTCATTCCTTGATGATGGAAACTGGTTTGCCTTTCGTCATTGTTAGGAAGACGGTCCCAATAACTGGACACCTTAATCACTTGGCCACTCGATTCATTGATGCCTTAATCGCTTGGTCACTCGATTCATCGATGCCTTAATCGCTTGGTCACTCGATTCATCGATGCCTTAATTGCTTCGCCACTCAACTCTCGTGAGGGATGGCAAATTTAAAAGCAAACCAAAACAAAACTTTGTAGCTTTATTTCATATTGCCATAACACATGCTGCGACTCGCTTTGTGACTTATTTGCCTTTTAAGCAATCCCAAATTGTGTTATATTCTTATAACGGGTTATGCTGTCACGAAACTGTTTATCGTGGCATCGAGGAGAATTTGAGAAACTTTTGATATTGTTGAGTGTTGTATGAACGAATTAAAGAATATATTGTGAACGTTGTAAAATGCTTTGTAAGAAAATTTTAGATCTACGGAGACAAGGCAAGGCTGTCGAAAACAGTTCAGGTTGAGCATGGGCAAAACTTTGTCTCTTGAATTGGTGACGTTGGCGCGTTTCGTATCCTATGATCAGGGCACGCGCTCCTCTGCAGAGGCGGCAAAAGCAATGATTAAAGGATTTCAATTTCCTCAATTTGAATGTTGACCAAATTTTTAGACTGCCGGAGCTTCGAGCAAATTCCAGCTTTATCTCCTGAGATATTATTTGACGTTATCTTTTTAGCAATTTTAAAAATTTTGACGAGAAAGTCTTGTTGAAGGGAATACCATTTAAACTGGCTGATGATTGAGATTGCTTTTGTTTGCAATTTCGTCAGTCGCTGTGGAAGAACAATCGTAGCTTACCCTGGTTCTTTTTGTATTGTAGTAACGCTTTTCTTAGAAATTGAAGGATTTAGTAGTATATTCATTATCCAAATATATTTAAAAAAGAACCGTTTGGAAATGCTGAAAAATACGTGAAATAAAAAGGGGATTAATTTTGTTTTCACTTGTTGATGTTATCTGTTCAGATTTCAGCAGAGCATCAAGCATTTTCAACCTCCTCTACTGACGAGCTAGACTTGCCCCAAGTCCATTTCGTGCCAAATAACAAATTTGTATTTTTTACTCACTATATAAAGGGAATGCCATGTCGAGGAAATGCTAGAAATAGACTTGGGACAAGTCTGCAAACGAGCAAAAAACAAATTCTTGCCTAATTTGGAAGAGCCTTAAAATAGCTAAAACTGGTTCGTTTTCGGAAACAGCATTCATAGAAAAATATAATTTTGTCCTTGAAGATGTTAATGCACTTAGAGTCACGTAACTTGCACCATTATTTGATAGTATTTTTATTTGATACGAAGTATTATTCAGAAGAATATGACGTCTTCTTCAATGACACGGTGATTGGTTAAAACTGAAGCCCTGGTCAAAAACAATCCAACGTTTCATCCAATATTTAAAAACAACAGAAATGTTGGCAGAAATGGTTGCTGGTTTTTATCTGGACCAAATTTCATCCAAAATCGCTGAGCATTATTTTGGGTCACACAACATGGTGGTCAAGCGATCCAATATTTCACCTAGAATCAATGTTCAAGGAATGTTGGGTGAAATGTTTGATCGTTTGACCAGAGCTTGAGCCAACCTGAAATGGTCTAAAGTCTTCTCGTTATTTTCAATGACGTTTTAATAAAATGGAACCATTTCCTATATAGTGTATGAGAACAAAATGAAATTCCATAGTTCTATGGTTTTGGCCACCGGGGCCTATATTTATTGATTTTTGCAGTACTGTATCATTCAAACTCATTGGCGTATGTTGCCATTGTATATTTCGTAAGAATTATATTTTAAAATTCCGTTATATTACGGCTTAGACTAGCATATCTATTAAATGAGCAGTTTTTAGGGAATAGATTTCCAACAAAGTGAATCCTCTTATTACATTATAGACATGAGAAGGAATAACAGACACTTAAAGGCCCACTTCCAAGACGGAACTCTTGCGTGCTTTGAGCTCTTAACCCTTTCACGCCCGTATTTAGTTCTGTTAAACAGGCAAATCCTATACAAATTTTATTTTGCAGGGGGTAGCATGTGCAAACGAACTTAATGTAATTGATAAAGGCACATTAAAATGTCTGAAATTAATGTAAAGTTCTACCCGCATTTACCTCCTGAAAATATGATGTTTTATGTTGTTTGTCAATGGGCCGTATGGCCATTCCCGGGGTGAAAGGGTTAAATAAAACAATAGGAACCAAGCTGTGAGAGAAATAAGTCTTTGAGGCACGGTCTTAGCTGTGGGTCTTTGAGGAGGATAGGGAAATTTGTGTTTGTTTCAGTTATAAGTTTGTTTAAATTAGAGATTAGCCAATTATTTTGTAGAGTTGTTATCACATCATAAATACTGCCAATTGATTGGCTATTTTAATCTGTAAACAAATGAAGTTGGGAAGGACATACGTGTCATCTACTGTAGGAAGTTTTCAGTAGTCCTGATGTCCGTTGCATTAGGGAGGTTTAGATCTAGAACGAGTACGAGTATGACATGGAAAGCAACTGAATTTTAAATTCAAAGAATAGACTCGTTGTTCCCGTGCGACATCATAACGTTGTGTTTTTCAAATCTGCAACATGAAATTGACTATATTTTGTCGTCTTTTGGAAAAACAAGCCGAAGACCGAGCTGAAGACTCCGAGAAGAAGAGGAAATTTGCTTAATTATAGTGATAGTGAAGGCCTATTCTACGAAGAACCTTTGACATTGCAAAAATATAATATCAGATTTACAAATAAAGCTATTTGTTTTGCTAAATCGCCTTTTGGAGTGCATTTTCCATCCTCGTATTCGTTCTGGATCTAAACCTCCCTATCAGTGTCTGGTGTCCGGCACACGGATGTGCTTGTTAACAGAGGTTTTTTGAGGGTTGTAAGGACGAAACGGTTATTTTGCCAGTACAAGCATAACAATAAGAAAATAA
This sequence comes from Phacellophora camtschatica, assembly GCA_036873815.1. Lineage (NCBI taxonomy): Eukaryota > Metazoa > Cnidaria > Scyphozoa > Semaeostomeae > Ulmaridae > Phacellophora > Phacellophora camtschatica. The sequence continues at coordinate 5,470 of JAYJMH010009418.1, forward strand.
ACAGCATCGTAAAAAATCTAACGAAAGGGTGATGAATAATAACGCAAGGAGATACACAAAAATAGTGATAGTTCCGATATTCCTGTGGCCTTATTCGCAATAACATGTCAGAAAAACATACGTACAAACGTAATCTTTTAATATAGCAATTTTACCAATTGGATAAAAAGAGCTCGAGAGTATAATTGATCAAAGACGAAAAGATGAGCGACGATCTCTGTTGCTGATATTAATTGTATATATTTTAAAAAGAGAGATCTGGTCGACTGGGCTGCAAAACAGTAACAAAATGACTAGTAAAATGGCTGACTATGCCAACTAAAAGCGGTTGTGCCCCCAGTCGCTCCGCCCTTGTAGTCAGTCAAATGCTGTAGATCTTAGTTGCTTTATTTTACTGCCTCTGATAATCCAAGCGAAAGCTTTAGTTCCAAATATTCCAGATGGTTTTGCCCTTTCATTTTCAAAAGGGCAATAATATGAAGCGAATCACCAAATATATGGTTTATTTTATCAGAAGGTAAACACAGACGGGGGTTTGTTTTTATGAGCTTCAAAATGAAAACGTAAATAAGATTGGTTTTTGATGTTTTTCAGAACAATTTTCGGCACTATAAGGTTCACATAATTTGCAACAGATAGTGTAAACTATTAATGATGTAACATATTGTGGAAAAGTTTATCTTTACTGCACGAGTTTTTTGTTTTCTTGCCAAGGGCTTGTGCAGCAAGTATTGGTTTTTACTGTTTATTACGATCAATTTAACCATAATCATAGAAGGACCTTCTCGTGACAAATTTATTTCAGTTTGCGTAAGAGTAAGAAATGCAAGTTAGCGTAAGAAATGTAATGTCAATGTTTTCTCTGAAACATTTGCGTTTAGTGTCAGGAAAAGGGTAACCATCATGCGGAGAAAACTTCTGCACATTACATCGGTGTCGTTTACATTTGTTGACATGAACCCACACTGATTCACATTTTGTGAACGAGGGGCTTAAAGATAGATTGTTTGATTTTTGTTTCATTTTATGCGGTAAACGGGGTTTAAACCTACGGATTTTTGAACGCAATTTAGTTATCATCGAGCCCTTGTCAGCCAGGGCAGAGCTTAGCAAGTTTAAAAATTCACAAAAATTCGATTTTTTCTAATTAAGTTAAACTGAATATAGCGTTGTTACGAGCGATCTGTTTTTGACGCATGTTATCATGCGGTTATAAATAATCGTTAAATATATTTTTTGTTCACTGTCACCATTCTACATTGTCATTACAAATATTGCAATTATTAAATGGGAAATAAGGGTAATCGGAATTCCAGAGTGATTCGCCATTATTTTTCACATTATTAATTTTGTCTCCAAAATTTTCACGATTGGTAAGAGAATTGAATTTGGTGATTTTTTAACCGCTTTAGCTTTTTGGGTCAACCTGTATATCCATCAAAATGCTGACTCTTTTGGAGAATCAATGTATTCCATGCGAATAGTATTTCGAAATTTTTATTTACTACGAAGATGCTATGAAATGAATTAGCTCTATTTGTATTCTGCATATTAAAGTACTTTTGTAAATTGTCGACTCAAGGACGGCGGAGCCTGGGGGCTGGTGGAAGGAATCTTTCTGTTTTCTCTGGCTGCTTTTTTCAGTGGTCTTTGGCTCTTTTAGCCCCGCCACTTTCACACTGCTCCGCGGTCCCTGGTCGTGTCAAAGTAGACTTGCTTCAAAGTTTATTTCTGGTTCTGTTGGACAACGGTTGTTCAAACTCTTCCTTTTCTCCCCCGAAATTTCCTTCAAAACTCGTTGTTTGCACGCTGGTTGTCCCAAACAGAAATAGACTTAGGTCGCCCTTTTCAGTAGTTCTTACGTAACGTTGAAATCATTATAATATTAAATGCACGAACAGTGCAACTTAATTTATTCTCGAAATTTATTGATGTAAGATTTAAGAAGAATGAAAATGTTTTCAAGATTATCTTTCGTCGAAATTATTGCATTTGTGTTGTGAGAAACTCAGCACAGTACCTTCGGAAATAGGGCCCCAATAATTTTAACAACAATGGTTATTTAAAACAATCGATTAATTAAACCTTTGTTCTCTATTGTTCTGATAACGATAAGCCCCCCCCCCCCTCCCCCTATCAGGAACAGCTTCCGACGATACTGCAACAGCAAAATTGAGAACCTGGAACTTGTTAATAATCTGCCACTTGAAAAACCAGTTTTTCAAAGTCAGACTGTTTGGTTTCTTAACATTTTGGCAAATCATATGGAATTGATGTGTACTGCCAATAATCCAATAATGTGCTGGAAAAGTCATTAGACACTTAATAAGATTAAAGTTAGAAAACCTTTTAAAATTAGATAGACATTAGAAAGACACTTCTAAGATTAGAATTTACTTCCATAATTGAAAATTCATTTTTTTCAATTTTCAAACATTATTTTTGCAAAAATCAGACTGTACACGTTTTTCAATAAGAAACCTGGATAAGGCTACACCAGTGAAAGCTTCTTAATTTTGGATCATTTTGAACCAATTTTCACTTGTAAAAGTTTCTTAAAAGTTTCTTAATTGCGTATATAAAAAAATCGATTTTTTACTATGCATTCTTTTTTCTTTCAACAAAAACAAAGCAAAAACTGGGTATATGTTGTACAGGATTAAAAGTTTTCACTGAATCAATCATCTAACATCATGTCTACGTCTACTCCATTAAAATCATTAAGGATTATGTAATCTTCACTAAAATTTTTAAGAGTTTCTTAGCAATTTTTCATGCACTCGTAAAACTAAGTTTCTTAAATTTTCACGGGTTTCACCAGTGAGTTTCTTAAAAAAGTTTCTTATAAAAAACATAAAGTCAGTTTCTTAGCACTGACAGTTTCTCAACTTTTTCAAAATTGAGCACAAAAAGTTTCTCGGGAGTTTCTTTAATCATACCATGTTAAAAGTTGGAAAGTTTCTTGAGATGGAATTTACAATTTTTTAAACTTTTTGGCCTGCACCTCGATATCACTGCAGCCTCGAAAACTCGATTATTCTCTTTTGTGTATCCACCACGTGATCTCCTGCGCCGCGCCCTGTCTTTCTGATATTAATTTTTTGTATTTCATAAAATAACAAAGTGAGACCAGAAAAAAGGAAGTTTTACCAAACAAAATAAATTGTAAACTGTAGCAGACAGGCGAAGACTGCCACTGAGTCAATTCAAGCAAACATGAGTGATGAGTACAACCCTTTTCTCGACGATTCACCAGCGCAGAAAGAGGAAGAATTTATTCACGTTGTCAGCAGCAGCGGACCTGACATTCATACTTCTGAAAATGGAGTTGTTTCTAATAGCTCCTTGAGCGATAAAGTATATTTTTTTGTTAAACTGTTAAATTTGTTTTGACATTCAGGTCTTGGTTTAACTGCATACATTTTGGTTTGCTATTATTGAGAGCTTTAATTGGACCAATCAAAAAAGAGAAAATTTAGAATGAAATGAAGATAGAAGAAAGTTGAGATTTTATTGAGAAAATTGAGTCAACAAAAACAAATATTAGTTTTTGTGTGTCATCTTTAACCATTGTTAATAGTTTAATGCAACTCCTGCTGAACTTTGTTTTCGTATGCAGAGACTAACAGTTCGAGTTTTAAAATTGTTTTGATGACCTGTTTTTGTTGCATGGCCTTTGGCTTTGCTTTGTTTGTGGTTTGGTGGCTGATAAATGTTTGATGTCAACGAAGTGGATTGATTGACTCGAGTGAAGCATGTTTGATCAGTTCAAAATAGAAATAATTGATTAGTTTAGTTATCTGCATGTTTAAGACCTTAAAAAAAAACTAAAAAAAAACAAATTTTGATTGTTTATTCACAGTTTTCAAGAAAATAAAATAAAATTAATTTGTTTATAGCTAAAAGAAAAGTTAAACATGATCACCACAATCCATCTTTATACCGGGTGACCCAAAAACAGTAAGGGTTTGATGGACTGTAGTGACTAAAATATTACTTAAATGGCTCTCAAATGTTTTTGTGGCAATTCACTGATACTGGCAATCAGCTGAGTTATAAATTTTCAAATCTCAGATTTGCCTTCACCTCAGAGCAGAGATTTGACTAAATGGCCTTAAGAAATTATTTTGGTAGGAGAATTACCAAGATCTTAGCACAGCAATCATCCTTCCACACTGGATGGATAAAAGTACCACATTTAAAACATATCTCTTCTTTGTCTTCTTTATTAAGTACACTATCAAAGTCCTTTAGAGTACATTTTGGCAGGACAATACTGAAACTTTTTAGACTTTTAATTTGTTTAATTTGTTGAAATTTAATTTACTTCCACTAACCACTAGACATATATAACCATATATTTCAGTTACTGTATATCCGTAATAGATAGATAAAATTTTCTTCAAATCAAAATTTTTTCAAGCAATAAGTGTGTACATAACTTTGAGATCAAAAAGGTCTCATTAATATTTTTTTTTGAAAAATAGATATTTACGATTGGTGTAAATGAAATAATTGCAGGATAATCAGCTTTAATGATCAAATTTAATATGGAAAGATGACATTTGTTGGTAAATATAGTAAAAGGCCTAGTTAAATAGAAGCACTTTTTCAAATAAACTTTTGAAAATGCTTCAGCACTGAAAGTTTTTTAACTCTTTTGAAATTGAGTTCTGGCACTTTCTAAAGTTTCATAAATTTCTTCCTTCTTCTTAAATTCTTTCTTTCTTTTTAAATTTATTTGCACTAATTGAAAGGAAAGCATATCTTCATATCATAATTGTATTATGTCAGCATTTTAAATAATTCATCATCATCAATCATCATTTTAAATAATTGTATTTTGTCATCATCAAAATAAACTAAATTTCCTTTCACTTCTTACAAATAAGAAGTTTTCTTTACATTTTCAACAACCTCAGTACATGTTTCTCACAAACTGGTTTCTTAGAAAAATGTGTGCAAAGAGAAAGCATTAAAAAATATGTTAGTGTTTGTTGTTGGAATATTTATTGCTTGTAAGTTCAGTTGATTTTGTGAGCTGTGATCTTTGTGAAATTCTAAAAAGAATGTGGACAAATACTCACAATTATTCATTTCTGCAAAGCTTGCAAAATTCTTGGCTATCCTTTTTGATTTTAGCAACATTTGATTAAATTGTATAATTTTCTGCTCTTGTATAATATGCTGAGCTGCACATTTTATGTTTTCACCAAACCTTTTATGGTTTCATAGTTTTATTGTAAAATTAGAATATGTAGTGTCATAAGATTACATCCTAATTTTGGTATTGTTTTTATTAAAACAAATAGTGACACTTCTTGCTAAGAATCAAATCTATAAAATAATTTTAAATGTCATCAGGCTTTGTTTTGAAAATTTGTAATTTTTTGTTCCTGTTAGACAGTTTTAAGAAAGATAGATGTATAACTTGTATACACCAAGATTGTATAACGTTTTAATTGTTTGTGCTGATAAGAACTTATTTGTCAAAATTAGGAAGATGCTGCAATCCTTGAACCAGAGCAGAAATATACATCATTGGATGAACACCCTTCTTCTATAATGAGATCAGTCTCAATGGATGAAGATGCGGAGCGTTTTGCAGCATTGGTTGGAAGTGATGATTCTCAAAGTGGTGCTGTGAAAGACCTATTTGTCAAAGTTGATAGACCTGAAAAGCACATGGAAGGTTATGTCAGTTATAATGTTACTACAAAGGTTGGTTGAAGATTTAGCATTATGAATCAATCCAAACTCCATGTTGGCAGAATCAAACACGCTGCTTGCTGCAATGCTTCAAGTCTTAAATACGATGGAATTTAGTTTTTATAGTTTAGTTCAACACTTAAGACAGTCAGGAGTATATATATTAACACTGCACCAGAGCCATGAACACTTGTATATGGCAGTGGTGTAGGAGTGATTTAGATACTGGGTGTCCCCAAAAAACCTAATTTATTGCAAAAACGTGAGTACAAAGCTTTATGGAATTTCCTGCAATAGAAGAGCTGATAACTAAAAAACAATTTTAGACCTAATTTAGGGGGAAACGCAAGTGTATGAGCGAAGATGTTTTTGACAGTAGACAGTTTGAAAAAACCAAAACAGGGCAGTTTATCATCAGGCTCTAGCTGAGCTAAATTAATTTTACTTAATTTGGGAAGGCAGTAGCACATAAAACTAATCCTAAGATGGTCACACTATGAAGAAAACACAAGTTGGAAAGGGTCTCAGTGGGCTTTTAAGCTTTGCATGCTATTTGTCCCCGTTCTTTTCAATATTGAACTACAGTAGGTATTCTACATACCAAATATGCTTTTTATATACATTTCATATATATATAGCATGATACCAGGAGTGGCCCAAGAAAAACTTTTGCAGGGCTATATCTTGAGATCCTTGAAAATAAAATTTTTAATTTGCATACAGAACAATGTCCGAAGGGCAAACTTAGAGTTTGTGATATCATTCAGCTGTCTGCAGAACATAAATGCAAGATAATAAACGTATATGGAATTTCTACTGTGCAGATAGACAGCTGCTACCTGTGTTGTCCCAAAAAACAATAAGGTAAGTAATTATGTCCAACAGCCAATGGGATTGTTTGCCTGTTTGCAAAATTGTCTTAAATCCATCTCATAATCTCTCAGCACCATTAAAACTTTAATACAATAGGATATTACTAAACCACTCTTAAATAACCATTCTATTGGCTTTTGGACATAACTGCTGACCTTAATTGTTATTGACAGCACTGGCAGCAGCTGTCTATCTGCACATTAGAATTCCCATCTGCTAATTCTCAAAATAAAATAGCCTTGTTCATCGATTCTGTCGACTCTGATTCTGGTTTCGGACTTGGGAAGTTTGATTTAGTGAATCTTTTCAAATTTTAAACTCCTAAAGCACCATTGCAGCAATCAGGTTGTTATAGAAACAAAGATTGAAATTATAAATAATGTTTGATGGATGATATCCCAAACTACAAATTTTATCTTCAGGCATTGTTTTTGTGCCATATCTATATATATGTTAATGTTATAGCTTAAAATCACTTCCAGACTAACTTAGATATTACCAAAATTTATTATTTTTCTGCATAATTTGTAGATGTTGAAGAAATTAAATTTAAATTGTTTTTTAAATCTTTCAAAACGATTTAAGGATTGCTATTCAGGCCTGTACATATGAATTTTAGTAGGCGTGCGGCAATTCGCACGCCTTGACGATTTTAGGCGTGCGATAGCAATTTAAAGCTGAAAATGAGTGTTATTTCAAGCCTCGTACACACCATTCTATTTTCTTTTTGATAAGTTTTCGCTGCTGAAAACGAAGCTTGTTTATGCCCCCGTTCACACTGCTCCGTTTTCAAGTGAAACGCTGTGAAATGCTATCCACGAACGAAAACAATGCTGTCGGTCTCACACTGGTTACATGGAAACATACTGGAAATGATCCGTTTTCAAAACAACCCATTTTCATTTGGCTTCATTTTTCTATTCTCTATTCTCATAGCCGATTAATTGGCAATGCCAAAACGGAGCAAAATAGATCCGTTTTCAGGCGAAAACGGAGTAATGCGAACTACGTGTGAGACAGAGTCTCAGGGTCAAACAAATTGACATTGAGGTAAAGAATCGATCTTCATCTCATATTACACTTTTAACAATCATCAAACCCGCTCTCCCTCTCGCGGTCAATGTCAAGGTCGCTGTCTCGTTCTTCTTCAATTGTTATTTCTTCGCTCAGTTTTTTGTTGTTGTCTTGTTCTTTGTCTGTACGTTGTCGTCCATTTTCTTCATTCTGTTTTATTTTTAAGGATTGGTGATATAGCCTTCGGTTTTTAAAAGAATATTTTTATAAAAAGTCGAAATTTTAACACGGAATTAGCGCTCTGAAAAGAGCTTTGCACGTGCGACCAAAAGCACACCTTGAAAACTTTAGGCATGCACGTGCGATTGCACGCCTCAAACGTACAGGCCTGGCTATTTTTTATGCCAATCTACTAGCTTGCAACATATTCGACAAGTTTTTCTTTTAGTGCCGGGAATTTTTGAATGCAGGGATTTTAATCCAGTTCAATAATATTTTGAAAATAAGGAATATAGAGTAATTTTAGTTTGTAAATATTTATTTGCCTTGCTGTGATTCATAACATATGTTTTGTTTTTGTATTTTTACAGACATCAAGGGGTGAATACGACCTTCCAAAATATGTTGTACAAAGGAGATATACTGATTTTATTTGGTTGAAAAATAAACTTGAAGAAGCATGCCCTACTCATGTTATTCCTGTATGTTTTTATACAAACAAAAATATATTATTATTTATTGTACCTCGTTGGCCCTGGCCCTAATTGGCGTTATTTTTCTTTAAGGCCATGGTCAAACTCTCATAGACAAATCCCTAATATATGTATTTTATGACACAAATTAAACATTTTACAATATAATTTAGAAAAAAAGAAGTATTAAATATTACGAGCAATGTATGATTTAATTGCAAAAATATTACAACAGTTTAAATACAATAAAATTCTAATACTATAAAACCACATACCCCTAAACTAAAATGGCAGGGATAGCATTAAAAGATCGAAAAACCTTGATTCTATAATGGTGCCCTAATGCCAGCCCTTTTTCTCTGCCAGAGGACCAAAAATGTGAAAACGTAACTGGTCGATTTCTTGTAAAGAGTGCCGTGTGTTGTTTTATATATGTAATTTATTGAATGTACAATGCAGAACAATCTATTAATATTAATGGGGGCGGGTGAAATAAAAGCCAACAAAGTATTTTCTCGTATTAAGATACGTTTATCAGCAAATGAGTCAGCAAAAAATCATAGTTGTCACATTCACATTCTTCGATTAGCAGTCTTTTAAGATGGACATTGTTTTCATCAGTCAAGAAAATTCATTGAAATTGATTATAATAGGCATTGAAAATTGTTTGCTGTATTTTCCAGCCATGAACTAAGATATACTTTATACATAATTTTACTTTGACATTTTACTGAAATGAAACCAAGGCCTTTCAGCGAATTTGTATTGCATTTGGAACTTTCTTTAATATCCTAATTTGATAACTGGTTTTTTAACTATATTTTGTTTTATCTGACAGCCTTTACCCGAGAAGTTCTCATTCACCAAACACTTTGAAAGATTTGATCCTGACTTCTTGAAGACCAGACAAAAGGCACTGGACAAGTTCATAAGTAGAGTTGCAGACCACCCTGTTATGTCGTTTAATGAGCATCTTCAAAAATTTCTAACTGCCAAAGCATGGGTAAGTCCAACTATCATTTTATATTATATACAAATGTTGTGAAGTGCTACGAATATTCAGTAGGTTTTGATTTTACATGTTTAAAGAAGTTTAGGGGCTGTGTCCAAATTATTGGTTGACTTTTAGAATAGATTACAGTATTTTTTTTTCAGAAATTTCAGCTTCCTTCGAATAAGAGAAATTTGCCTTGGTTGAGACCTCATAAGAAATTTGAGTTTTGATGGCAAATTTCTCTTCTTCGAGGGTAGCTAAAATGTCATTCATGGTATTAACTTAACTATCTCACACCATCATCGTGTGGATTTCAAATAAATATGTGGATTATAAATAAATAGACTCCATTAAATCTGCAACCAATTTTTTGAGACACCCGGCATAATTTTGATAAATAATGTTTTGCTCAAAGGAAATGACAACAGCAAGAAAGATTGGTTCTGGTGTGATGACACGATTCAGTGGGACAATGAAATCCGCAGCTGCTTCGTTTATTTTCAAAAATAGGGATCCTGAATTTGAACACATGCTCCAGTTTGTGAACAGTTTTCAAAAGAAAGTGCAATTGTTTGGTTACCTTTCAGAGGAAATTGCTAAAGATAGATTTTGTAAGCCCATTAATCATCTTTTGCATTGAAATTTTACCCGCTTACTCTTTTGATTAACCTTTATTCATTTATTTTGGGTTTTGGGGTATTATAACGTAACCGTGTTGACACAGTATATTTATGGATGTAGATGTATATTTATACAAGTTACACGGGTTTAAGAAGCTACACAGGTCTCCCATATGTCAAGCATATTTTGTGCTTTTAAAATTACTTGATTTCTAAATTTCCTTTCTTCTAATCTAATTTCGATAACAAAGCTAAAAGTAGTAGACTCGCTTCATAAAGTTTTTAACTTACTCTTTGCTGTTTGTTCATTTTTGCTTAAATTTCTGTTTTAAGAAATCGTCTTCAAATGATTCTTAATCTAGAAAATTTGTTATTTTTTTAGATTTATTGGAAGACACAGAAGAATATGCCTCCGCGTTTCACTTGTGGGCAAATTCTGAGACTAAATTGTCTACGCCTTTGACAGCAACAGCATTTTCATTAGATAAAAATGCTGAAGCATTGAAATCAATTGTAAGTATTTGAGAGGACCATTGTGGAAACAAGGTCTTTCGATCTTTTACTGTTATCCCTGCCACTCTAGTTTAGGGGTTCGTGATTTAAAATTTGTTATGTATTTTATATTTTGACTTTTTCTTGCATGCATGTATTACATTTTATTGTTTGATTTAGATTTTAGATTGTAAATTTTAAGTTAGTGGCATGATTATACTTACTTACTTACTTACTTACTTAGAGTTGTTGTTTTACTTCCTATCATGTGCTTCACATCGCTATAATCAGCATGTTCCTTTGGCAAGCAAAACAATTGTTGTTTACAATTTTTGCTTTCTTTTTTCAGAAAGCAATTCCATCATTTCGAATGAAATGCTGATTGTTTTTATTGCCAGGCTGAATATAGGACCTTTGCCCTATATGGGTTTTCACGTTTTTCTCAATCAGTGTCATGTCTTTTCAGCTCAGAATTCAAGATAGCCGGTTTGCAGAGCCTATTAGAGAATACAGTCTTTATTGTGATGCTGTTAGGGTAAGCTTGAACTTTAAGCTCAAATATTTCATTTTTGTTATCATGTGCTTTTCAAGACTCATTAATGAACGATAAAATCTTTTTTTTTATATTATTTGTTTGGAATTTGTTTTAGGCCTAATTGTTTGAATTTCTGGTGATATTTGTTTGAAGAAGAGATTTGCATAATTACAGACAGATGACTGGAAAATAAAACCAATAAAAAGGTTAAATTAAATTAAATTACCGAGCATGAGTTTCTGGATTTGGTTTTATTTCTAACTATGTCCTTTTTCAGACTGCTTTGAGGAAACGTGATCAGTTTCAAGTAGAGTATGAAGTGACTATGGAAGATTTAGACAAACGGAGAAGTGAAAAACAGGAGGTGTGATTTTAAACCTTTTGCTAAACTTTAATTATCTGTTGTTATTATCTGTCAGTTTTGTCATCATTTGGTAATGGTTTTATTAGTATTTGGTAAGAGACTACCTAGAGTAGTTTGCACAATGGGTTTATACATAAGCCGACTTGCAAGGGGTTAACATATGATTTACCAATTCATTTGACATCCGCTATATGTCGAATTTTTGACATTCCGTATTTTTGAAGAAAATGCATTTCCTTGAGTTTTCACTTCGTAATTTTCAAATATAAAACGAGTACGCTCTTACAACAATAATCAAGATAAAACATATGAAAAGAATATAAATATAAATTTCTGTCAACGGGAGAGTCCTGATTTAATTACATGTTTTTGATGACCTGGTTTTGATGCATGGTAGAAGTTATGAGAAATCAATAAAGAAATCACTCGTCAATGTTATCGAAATAACGGCAGTTTCTAAAATTAATTTCTAATGTTTAGCTAGATTTTTTTAAATTAAGAGTAATGATTTTTCAAACATTTAAACTTTGTTTGGTCACCCGGAAGTTTACTAATCATTATAATAAACATTGGTTATTTCCAAGGAATTTGTTGTTGTTGTAAGATTTTGAGATCGTATATGTAAATGTGTATTTTTTAGATTAACCATCATTCTTTTAGATCGAAACCACCGGTGAAGCGAAATCAATCGCTACATTTTTTGGAAAAGATCCAGATAAAGTAAAAGAGGAAAAACTGGAGAAATTGAACGGACAAATAAGAGATGTAAGTTTTTGTTGAAGACATTTTTCAACTATCAATAAGCTAATTTATATGCAAATGGAATCTATAAGTAAGTCTGTAAGTATCATTTCGCCACTAAAAATTTACACGGCTAAAAAACAAAATTAGAGTTATAAAATATTTACACAGTATTAAAATCACAAAATCAATCAATAAAAAAACATCTAAAAAATCACATAACCCCTAACTAGAGTGGCAGGGATATCATCAGAAAGGTCGAGGTGGCCTTAATTCCATGATGGTCCCTTTTAGAGGTGTTGTTTAACAGATGAACAAAAAAAAAACATTATCTTTTACTAAAAATTAAAAGAAACAAAAAGTATAATTATCGGCACATCAAATTCACTATTATTCATCGGTATATCAATTATTTATGCATACTTGTGTATTTCTTCTTCTTTTATATGGCTTGAAATAATTATATAATGAAGAACATCGCAGCTCTAACCGGAATCTCGTTGATCAAATTAAGAAAAGCATTTTTTTCACGTGATTAACAAGAACAGATTTTGTAACAATAGTGAAATCGACACGCCAATTTCAAAGCGATTAGCCATTCGCGATTAGACAAAGCGAATTCTCTCAAGTAGAAAATGTCATTAGTTGATAATCTGAAACTTTAGCACGCAACCTATCTTCTTTGCTTCAGTGTCTAAGTTAGGCCAAATAGATATGACTCCAGTATCGTACGAAAGTCAGTGTCAGGGCTGCAAGGAATCATTTTCAGCAATAGGTTTTAAGGACTATATTTTAAATAGTATTTCATGAATTGTCATAAGTTGATAATGGTATCAGAAGCTTTAGCACGCAAGTTACCTTCCTTGCTTCAGTGTCTAAGTTAGGCCAAATAGATCTGACTCCAGTATCATATAAAAGTCAGTGTCATGGCTGCAAGGAATCATTGTCATCAATAGGTATTTAATGACCATATTTTTTACAATCTTTCATGAATTGTCATAAGTTGATAATGGTATATGAAACTTTAGCACGCAACTTACCTTCCTTGCTTCAGTGTCTAAGTTAGGCCAAATAGATCTGACTCCAGTATCATATGAAAGTGTCAGTGCTGCAAGTAAGCATTATTAGCAATATGAATTTAATGACCGTATTTTTTACAATCTTTCATGAATTGTTATTTTAGTTGATAGTGGAATCTGAAACTTTAGCGAACAGAAAGGATCGTGCAGACCACGACTCAAAAGCTGACATTGAAAGATGGCAGAAATACAAGCGAAGAGACATGAAAGTTTTGTTGCTGGAAATGTCAGAACGGCATATGAAATATTACGAATCTGTAAGTACATTTATTAATAACTATTTATGGAAAGTGATCTGATTAAAACCTGCTTTTTATATGAATATAACCTTTCATTGGTAGGATTAGAACCTGGTTTTGACGAGATCATTACCTTTTTTTTTATGTGTTCGTAACCTGTTTTTGGTCTAATTATAACTCATTTAGATATGGTTATAACCTGTTTCGATATGGTCATAGCTTGTATTGATATCGTTATAACCTATTTTCGATCTGTTCATAACCTGTTTTGATATCGTTATAACCTATTTTCGATATGTTCATAATCAGTTTTGATATCGTTATAACCTGTTTCGATGTGACCATATCCTGTTCTGATATCATTATTGCCTATTTTTGATATGTTCATAACCTTGTTTTTGATCTGATTATACCTGTTTAGATCTGATTATCACCCGTGTGTTCTCGGTACGTAATTAATTTAGGATTTAAGTGACTTTATATCGATAACTTTTTTATTCAATTTTTATTAAAAATAGTATACATATAATATTTTGTTTCAGTCTTTGAACGCATGGCAAGAGGCTCTTGACGCTGTCGCAGGCCCTAGATCAAGAGGTGACTCTGAGGAGGAGTAGAATGGTGCCGGTGCTATATGAAATTTATTTATCCAACGAAAGATGGATGGTCGAAATAAATATTGAACCAATTAAATGTTAAGGAAAATAATTTGCACTTGAAGATTTAACTTTTAAATATGGAGATGACTGGGTTGAACCATTTTAATTGTTTAATTAGAGACTGGGGGTGTGTCTCATTGCAATATTTATGAATTCAAGTGGCAGTCCTTGAGTCCATGTAAAAGGGTTTGTGCAAGATCATGTTGGAGATGAGGACACAACCATCTTTTGATGTATGACAAATATTATTCGCTCTTAAAACACGCATTTCAACCTAACTTTTTAAAAAGGAACTTCTATTTGTCATATAACTAGAGATTGTTTATGTGATGATCTCCGCTACAAATCTAGTATCTAACTTGGAATGGCTAAATGGCTCATTGTTAAACAACATGAAGCGTAATACGTTTAGGGGCGAAAGGCAGAAAGTATCTTCTATTAATTTCAGAGATTTTAACAGAAATTTATGACTAGATTTAAGTTGGTTTACCTGTGCTACCCACTGCTTAATAGACACTCCTTTATAGGATTTGTGATCAACAAGAAGTATTAAATTATTTAATAAGAATCATACTTACTTTAAATCTATTTCGTTTAAGAAAAGAAAGTATATGCGGAGGAAATATATGCTTCGGAGAAGGAAAGCTCATGAAAATGAAGTCCAAATTGTAACAGGAATCAAATAGGAATGGGAACCAATTTTGCAATTTTCAAAATGTTAAAAATATTTTTAAAGTTACTTTACTTTTGTGGAAATGTTTTTTTTTCTGAAAAGACTTCGAAACAGACAATAACTGAGCATTTATTAAAGGAGGTAATGTGTATTTACAGTTGAAGAAGTACGTTTGAACTTGAAAAAAAATTAACCGTCTTTGTCATTAGAATGTTGGGATTTCTGAATTTTTTTGTATTGTTTGATTTGGGTATAATTTAACCTAAAATTGTTTGTTAATTCTCGTAATATAATCTTTATTTAAATGACTGGAAGACAAATCAATTGAAATTTCATACTTTTTAAATGGTATTGATTTGAAATTCCTTTGTTGTTAAATTTGACACACCAATTTCAAAGCGATTAACCATCGAAGACAAATTCTCTCAAGCAGAAAGTAAAAACAAACAAAGGCATGTTTTGATTTTCTGCTTGGGAGAATTTACTTTCTCTTCAGTGTCTAATCGCTTTGGAGTTAGCGTGTCAATTGCACTATTGTTGGGGAAGATCGAGCAAGGGCTCATTCTCATTAGAGAGGGGTGTTTAATAGAAAGGGTACTAACCAACTCAACAGCCATTAGCAACGTTTCTGTTTGTTTTTTGTTAACAAAGTTTTTTGTTATCAAAACACATCGAGAAAACTCTTAAAAAGGTAAGCTCAAGAGTCAAATTATTGTCCAGGATAAGACCGAACTGGACGCTTCACGCAGCAGAAACAATATACAGAGCTATGATACTGCCACTTCTAATTTAATGCAGCAACATTTTTATAGATATGTCACCATCTAAGAAACAACGATTTGAAAACATCCAAATACGATAATTAAAGATTATAAATGGTAGAAGAAATAGTGTAAAACTACCATCAGTAAACCACATCAGAAATATAATGTGTGCAATTGAGGTGTTTAAATGCTTGAACGGCCTTGCACCACCTAACTTTATGGAATACTTCAGCATGTAAAACACTGCAAAGCAACTCGTGGAAATGGACACAGTTTATTGCTGTGTAAAAGAGTAAAATCTGAAGCAGGACGGAAGACGTTTGCATTCCAGGGTGCAAAAAGATTCAATAAAGTTTCCAACAAACTAAAGAGACATCAGCACTGAAGTTCAAGAGTTACTGTAAGGATTTTAATTTTGACTTTTAACATTTACTTTAAACTCTATTATTGTGAATAAGTTTTAAACCAAACTGTTGTAAATTTTATATTTAGGTACATTAGGTTGACAGGTCCTTGGTTGATAGCCGCAAATTCGTTTGCTGAACAGGTTTACCTGTATAAATATGGTTTTATTATTATTATTATGAAACTTTGAAGAGAGTTAAATGGAGATAAATAGAGGGGCTAAATAGAGCTTTTGCTATATTTTTGTTCCGGAGTTATCAAATTTCCATATTTGGCCAATTCCAGTTCATTGCCTTGTTAGTGTTTTCAAATAGTTTTTAGGTTAAGTTATCAAGTTTACTCATGAAATTTATCACGAATTATTTCATTTTCGAAAAACGTCTTCAATACGTTTAGACATAAAGCTTGTCTCTTCCTCTTCCAAAAAGCAATTAACTTTTTTGTTGAAATCTCTGATTGTTGGGTTTCTAAATCTCTCATTGTTGGGTTGGGTCTCTGATTCTTTTTTGTTGAAATCTATTTTCTTTCACGTCTGGGTGGGTCTGGGTTTATTTCCAATTACCAGATTTTACTGATGCTGTTCACCATTCACGAGGGTATTAAAATTTCACATCTGATACATCGAAAGCTTTGGCGGTCAACAAAGAAGTTGCTTGTGTGAAAAACTTGCGGAAAAGTCAAGCAAAAACATGTTTGAAACAAACTCGTTGAAGTCTTTTGAGCCGTGTTATGGCACTGCAAATTTTAATCAGAATGCAGCAGCTACCAGAGGAGGGTCTGCTTCGAAAAGAACGATGTAAGTTACATTAGGAAACGATGATATCGTTACAAACTGACTTAGACCTTTGCTCGCATGCATGCGTGCTATTCATGATGAGAATGCAAAATTCGGATTGCAATTCATTTGCAATTCAGATATTTTTCAATTCAAAATTTAAAAAAGAAAAATGTTAAGATATTATTTCCATATTTTTTCAAAATTTGTGTACTTTGTTTAGATGTTTCTCTCACTCTACTAAAAACACACTATTTGATTTCTCAATTGATCGA
The DNA here is from genome assembly GCA_036873815.1 of Phacellophora camtschatica. NCBI lineage: Eukaryota > Metazoa > Cnidaria > Scyphozoa > Semaeostomeae > Ulmaridae > Phacellophora > Phacellophora camtschatica. The sequence goes on from JAYJMH010009418.1 coordinate 22,373, forward strand.
GTTTTTTGGTTGGAGTTGTTTTGATTGATCAGCCATATGCATATATGCCTGGAAAAAGTGTATATGGATTTTTACGAGTATCTGCGAGTGAATGAAGAGACAATATAAAGTAATTATCTAAAACAGTGAAAAAGGTGTAAGTGTAGTTGCAAATGAGAGCAAATTTTCCAACCTGGCCAGCACCCAGACTGGAAAGTGTGGCACTTTTGGCCAAGATCTTGTGCACAAACAGCTTTAACTATCAAGTCAAAATGTGCAAAATCATTCATCCCTATTGTTTTCTTTTGTTTGTTTACAATACCCTTTTGAAATTCAAGTGTGCCAAGGAATTTCTCATACAAATATCTGGGGTGGCACTTTTCAGTCTGGGTTGGAATGGCACAATTCTCGTCAGGCTTTGTGCTTTACTATCTTGCAATATTCCAGTCTGTGTAGAGCATGTGCATGGCAATTGAGTTGTCAATGAGATCTTGCGGTTTGTGTTCAACAATATTATGTTAGTTGCCCCTGCATCATGCAACCCTTATTTTCTCATTGTTTTCACAATTCAGCTAAAAATACTCAGCATAAAATAGATTTGCATGGGCAGACCATTTTAACACCATAACATATTAAAAATTACACTCCCATCACTGGCTTTCGCCAGACTGGCATGACAATTTGTACACACACCCTATTTCTTAAAATTAGCTTTTTTAAATCATAGTAGCATATCATTTATTAAATCATATATCTTCTTTTTCTCATTTGCAAACTAGCCTAATTCAAAAGAGAAAATTACTCCAAAATATCTTAAATTAACGCAAATTTCTGCTTGCTTATACCTCATAACATGAAACATTTTTGTGCTTCTCTATACAATGATAAAAATATCTTTTAGGCAGCCATTGGTAACTGGAACATCAGTGCTTGGTTTAAAATTTAATGGAGGAGTTGCCATTGCTGCAGACATGTTGGGTAAATAAAATAAATTTTTTGATATATTTGATGCTTAAATTTTTTGCTGTATTTGAATGCTATGTTTGGGGGGGAAATGTGATAAAACATTTCTTAGGTTTCTAAGCATTTAATTGCTTTCATGAAATAATCACAAAGACACCAACAACAGTGTAGAATTTGTTGGAAAGTCATTTGGTAAAAGATTTGGAGAAAAGTGATTTATTAAATTACAGATTCATTAATTGCTTTTTATATTTGTTAGAATGTTTTTAAAGCATACATTAATAGAAGATTGAAACAAACTGTCATTTTGTTATAACACAAGGTGGAAATTGTGGGTGTGTAGTGCCCCACATCTTACCAAATTGTTGGTAAAAACATCATTTTTGAGGCTTTTGTCAGAAAGTTTTTGGCATCTGTCAGAAATTTGAGTTATTAAAACTGAATTTCCACCTCTGTTGTTACATCTTTTTCATCAAATATTTTATTCCATAGGATCATATGGTTCTCTTGCACGTTTTCCTGGTATTTCAAGAATATCAAAAGTAAATGATCAAACAGTGATTGGGGCAACTGGTGATTATGCTGATTTTCAATTTTTAACAGATGTTTTAGATTCAATGATGTGAGTTTTTTTCTTGTCAAGTGTAGTCAATTAATTTGTAAAAAATCCAATTTTTAAGCATGGCTCAGGCCTGTAATATGAATCTTAGTGGGCGTGCGGCAATTCGCACGCCTTGGTGATTTTAGGCGTGTGATGGCGTGCGATAACAATTTTAGGCCGAAATGAACGTTATTTCAGGCCTCGTACACACCACTCTGTTTTCATTTTG